>BQNB010149953.1:0-16102 GCA_026074375.1 Tanacetum coccineum
TTTTGGAGTGGTGGTGGTATTTGTGTTTGGTGGATGAAAATGATGATGGTCCCTGTGGTGATAAGAATATTTAATAATTATAATATTAATAATAGAATGAATGAATGGAAAAGATAACATTACCTTTTCAAAAATTAGACTTAACGAAAAAGGTTAACACCCCGTCGATGTTACAAGTTTCAAAATTAGGGATGACTTGTGTACTTAAATTGAATAGGGACTAAAAGTGTTATTTGCTATAAACTATAGGGACAAAACATGTAATTTTTTTCATAATATTCAACATGATCTCAATTACAACCCTAATACCTTAGTTATAATAAAAGATGCCCTAGACTTAACTTAGTCTTTAAGATAATACAATAAAAGAAAACTAAATAAACTAATTAATTATAATGATAAAGTATAGTAATGCAGGATCGTATCATAATATTGTATGTAAACTCAATCCGACATCGATGAAAAATAAATAAAATAGATTTTTTTATGGACCATTTCTTTTATTTTCATTTGGTTTTAGAATAAAACACTAAATTATCCGATCAATACACTTTCAAAAATAAGATTTCACGTGTCTAGCTTGGCATATTTTATTTTAAATATATACAATCAGGAAGAACTCCGGTTGAATTTTGTATAACGAGTTGGTAAACCCACGCTCCGCTGCGGGACAGTTAGCAGAGGAGCGCTGGGTTTGAGGAAACTTAAAGTTAACAAAATGAAATACCGACATTTACATACTTATAACAATGGAAGAAGCACATTTGACCCGAACAATAAGTCATTGCTTGTTCGTGAGCTTAGTTTGATCGATGAACATCTTAACTACCCTTATATCCACCAACAATGAAAAAGAAATTATTGGCCTCAAGACTTTGCTATTGTTATACGAAACTCAAAAATAAACTGGAAACCTTTAGCTTGGGTCGTTACTGTATGGGTACAAAAACTAAATCCAAAGCGCCACAAAAACTTGAATTATATGTACAAAACATTTGAAGTCTATGTATAACAATATGAAACACTGGTTTAGCATGCCCACGATGCGGTCACTAAGCCCGGTGATCTTCAGGTTCCCTCGTTCCGCACATTATATACAGCCTCATAATGATTCGCCAATATTGACTCCATCTGCATTGAGTGAATCTAAAAACTATGATTTGAATATTGACTCCATCCGTACATTATATATAGCCTCATAATGATTCGCCAATATTGACTCCATCCACACATTATATACAGCCTCATAATGATTCGCCAATATCGCCAATATTGACTCCATCCGCACATTATATACAACCTCATAATGATTCGCCAATCACGACTATCATCAAACTAACGACCTACATGACTAAAAACCTATATATCCTATATGATCTATATCTATATGAGATAGACATACATATATCACATATGACATCTCAATGCAAATACATTCGATCTACAACAAACGTAAGTCATTCAACTACAATAATAGGCACATGGAATAAATGAATTTGTAACACATATAGGTTGTACATACAACAAAAGAAGTAAACAATTTTATGATTAATGTGAAACACATGTTCATAGTGAATACGTTATTAAACCGAACTTCATAGTGCATAAGCAGTATTCCAAACAAACCTACAGTGTGTTTAGGATTGCGTTTTGTTTAAAACTATATGATTATTGTGTTTATAAAACACTATGAAGAAGATCACATTCAAATGGTTAAAGAACCCCACCATTGCAGAGCTTTTGAATTCATCCTGATCATCATTGTTTCATAAGTCGAAGTGGAAAAACGTAATGGCAAAAAACTATTTAAGCTAAATGGGACGCCAATTGCAGAATATGAATAAGCAATAATGAAGATGAGGTAGGTTCTAAAGTGGGCGTGTTTTCAAATAGTCTTACAACCCAATTGCCTGTTATTGATAACACAAAATTGCAGCCCAACTACCTTTATTTAGACAGCAAGATCATCAACTAAATCACTCATTTTGTTACTGAAAATACAAATCTAAAACGCAATATGTGCAGTATCAAAGATGGTAGCTTGAAATCTCTCTAAAGCATTTATGAAAGATATAAACCAAGAAAAGAAACAACATTTAGAGTTAACATCTTTTACATTACCCGGTTTTGACCCGGCCCGATCCCATTCACCTCACATCAGTCGGGTTAAGTCCGATTAGTTGTTTAACCCGGGTTACGTGTCCTTTATTATGTTCCATGTCTACAAACACAGAGCCACCCCCCGTCTCTCTCTCTCTCACTGAACACCTAAGTTCGGCCAACATTGTTTTTTTTAATATTGTGGCTAGCTTGTGATTAACTATCACCCCTTCCCTCTACAATGTACATGTTACTAATTGGAGATACTTATTTCCAGTTGAAGAAGTTGAAAACAATGCTTAAGTAAATTTACACCATGTATCACTCACAGTTAGAATAGGCACATAACCCAGTAAGCAACTCGTGCTTTTTTATATGAACATCGTACCTCTCTAGTGTCCCCTTCATGCTAAACCTGATGTAAACTTCTTGTTGTTCCCATTACCTGAAACACACAATTCAGGTCTGCACAGAAAAGCAAACCCAAGAATCAAAACAAAATATGAGAAGAAAAAACACCAAATGGAGTGTTTGGGATTGCTTATTAAAAGTAATATTCTGCTTCAAATCAATTTTTAAGAGCAAATAAGAAGTTTTATCCAAACTCTCTATAATTCATTAAAGCAACTCAACGAAACAGTAAAAGAGATCAAGTAAAAGTACCATTATTTCTAGCTGCAAGCTAACACTTTGGTGCTCTATCAGGCTATGGAAAAAATCCACAAATGATCGACATACAAAAAATTTGTTGATAAACCTACACCACGTATGTTGATATCATCTTTAGAACGACCACATTTACGGTTACAATGTTAAATTTAGACTAATAAAGCCTTAATTAAATAAGCTGTGAGAATTGCAACGACAGTACCTGTAACTTGGGTATACAGGCCGCTTTCAGCGTCTGTTATCCGACACCACGATATGTCTGCAAGCTTTCGTTGATGATAGCCTGCAAAATGTACACACACCACATTATTCAAAATGAATAAGAAAAACAATATCAGGATAGAGTATAAGTAAATCACACCTAACAACAACTCTATTTATGTCCAAGTTTGGTCTCTAGCGGAGTTGCAACTATATCTTTTATATATACGGATTTATTTAGTTGGAGCCTTGAAAGCCTGGTCATGGTGATACTTCCTCTTTGTCACCACTATAATATTCTTGCAAAACATTGATAATTGAGTGTTAAAGAAAGGGGGAAGGAGAAGGTTGTGTGAGGAGAGAGATAAACGCGAGTGGGAGAGTGAATAAAATATTAGATCTTAAAAAAAGTACTTATTGTTTACTATTAACACCTGACTTATAATACAACCCCATAACTCATCGTTATTTAAATATGCAGATCATTATCTTAACTCTGTGACTTCTGTATTTACAATTAGAACATCAAAGTATTACAAATTTACAGTATAGAAATGGATAAAGTTTAAGTGGATCGGCGGGTTGGCATTTTTTTTTACCTGTAACAGAAATGACCTATTTACCGAATTCATTACCCAACCTACCCATAATGTACATGTAAATCATATCAAGATTCGAGAACATCTTGCGCAATCAGTTAATATACTGAATCTGGGATATATGAAGTTAGGATACCTAACACCGAAGATTAACTGATGTCCCAAGAAAGCCACTGTAAACAACTGCAGTTTTCAATATTGTCGATCTCTTATTTTGTTGATCTGAAGCTGCCCTATGGCCAACATTCTTGAAATGCATTATCGGGTATATATCCCAGAAGACCCTTTAGTGCATCTATGCTGTCAGGCCCATTAGCATCATCAGCAAATGAAATAAATGATAATACTGTGAAGAAATCAACCCATTCAGATGAGTATAAATAGACATTAACAACAATATACCTTCGCAACCACTTCAAATGATTTTTAATAGAGTTAATTCCACTGGATCCTGTAAAAACACATAAACGATCCACATGATTGGTATATGGCTTCGGAAACATGAAAAGACTTGTAATCAGATACAAAGAATGCTCGAAGTTGAACTTAAAAGTATTTAACTTGCCTCTTCGATCGCCTTTTGAAAGTACATATAAGCCAAGTCAAAATAAACTTTAGCCGCATCTCTATGAGAGGTCAAAAAGGCTAAAGGGGATTGAGCATTACCCATACACCATAATGTGTCGTGTTTCTTTGGGCCAATAGCCAATGCTTCATCCAGTTTCGATGCATCATCTAAAATACAGAATACAATTGATTAAACAAAGCCAAAAATAAACATTAATTATTTCGCTTATAAATTGACCAACGTGAATTTAAAATATTTAGTTAGAGACTAAGCCTATCAACCAATATATTTTACATAAATCAAAGCAAGCAGAAGGTTCTGTAGAGCATCTTAGATTTCCATCAATATGCATATAAAATAATTTGAGTGTAATTTAGTCGCATACTAACTTACTCTAGATGGATAAAAGCGCAACAAAAAAATAATGGCCGAGTCAAGTTCATGGGCTGCCTCTAATGGGTCATATGAGAGAACTCATGAATATGTAACAAAGTTGTTTTGTGAACTCTAAAAACACGCTTCGAAGCAACCGCGCTAAAAATAATAATTGGTTTAACCAAATGTTCATCATATTCTTATCAAGAAGTATAATCTTATGCGTTTATAAGATACCACTTATCATGAATGTACAATAGTGAAGAACGTACCTCAAAGTACTTTATCAACACGCATCTTCTTCCACCACTTCAGTACACTGCCCTTATACCACTATGTGAATAGCAGTCCGTTCCTTTCTCCTTTTGCTTTTTAATCATATCACATTTATAGACCAACGATCGTCTACTCTCTGATATCGAGGAGGTGTAGGTGGCGTTGGATGCATAATCTCATCTATCCTGCAAGCAATTCGTAAGGTCAATACTCAAACGGCTTGAAGGTTGTCAAAAATGTAATTTCAATGCATAAAACCTTCGTTAATTTTATTTCAAAACTTCGACAATTTGAAAAAAGCATCACTTTTTTAGTCATACTTGACATACTAAATATTCCGTATTAAATAAGAAATGTACATAATTTAAAAAAAAGATGCTTGGAATCAAACCAACCCGCGTTGACCCATAACCCAACCCCATCCAATCTCCTACGACAGGGAGTGTTGTTTATACCATACAGAGTGACAATGGGATCTTTCTCTTCTTCTTCCCAGCTTGAAATCGATTGCTCTGGTTAAGCGTCAATGAATCTGCATTTTCATATCCAACAAACCCATATTAATTATTTGATCAAACCTCAAGTTTATATGAAATCAAATGCAAAAACATTTTTAGAACTCTATGATACTTCAATAATAACTAAGTACATCGAAACACTATTTACTGCCTTTTTGTCATAATTCCATACCCGATCATCACTTTCAAAAGTCAATACTAAACACCCCTTAGTCTCCAGTACACTAATTTGCACAAAATTCACCCTAGAATTCTACTCCTACTTTCAAAATTCAAGCTAAAATGTCACAACAATCATTTACCTACACAACTGTGAGCAAGACTTCATCTTTCCAACATTTCTCAAATCTTCAATTCTCAATTTCTCATCATCTAAAAAATGCAAAGCTAACAACTTTAAAAATATCTGTACACTAATTACCGCCTTGTTGTGTTATTATTATTTCATACCACAATCACTTTCAAACCCAATAACAAACACCCCCTTAGTCTTCTAAACACTGCTTCAAAACTTTAAACACACCCATATCAAAATTTACTATATGTATCAAAATAAACAAAAAATATTCTATATCTTACTATTATGTATACTAAAATTCACCAATACCAGTTTAATGTTCTATTGTTCTTGATATTTTGCTTGTTACTCCATCTTTAATCTTACATACCCGAACCTGCAAAAAAAAAGAACGAATTCAATACTCAAAATTAAAGAAATATATAATTACATAAACCAAATTAAAAAAAACCCTAGATCATATTAAATCCCTAAATGAGATTTACCACAACCAAATCCATGAATCAAAACCCCCAAATTAGAAGACCAAAATTATTGAATAAACATGAGAAGAAAGCCATCTAAAGAGTGGATATAAGAAGAATCGAGAGGTGTGAGAGAATTTGTGTAGAAGAATGGTTTGATGAATCTATTCAGTGGTGGGAGATAAAAAAATGAGAAGGAATAGGGGCGGTGGGGATAGTGGAACACATCTGGTGGTATAGGTTTTGAGTCGACACGTAGCCCCACGTGAAAACAAATAAAGAACTAACTCAGACCGGGTAATTTAAAGCAACCCGGTGGACATGGAGCGGGTTGAAGGTACCCGAATTTTACGCTTTTAACCCAAATTTTATATTAAAATATTCATTTAATATTAAAATATTGATAAGAATCCCAACAATTGTATATATTTAAAAGATAAGAATCCTTTCATGTTCAAATGAACATGAGAGGTAATGTTGTGCATGTTGTGATTGTACATTATTATTAAAATAAAGTAAATGTAATATTGTACAATCACAACATGCACAACATTACCTCTTGAATAGGGATGGCAATGGGTCGGGGAATTTTGGGGATCGTATTTACCATCCCCATCCCCGTTTATGAGCCTCATCCCCATCCCCGTCCCCCCCCCTCCCCCACTCCCCCCTTATCATCCCCTCCCCATCCCCATTTTCCCCCTCCCGGGGATGCCCCTCGGGGATTCGGGGATTTTTCGCCCTTATGATGTAAAGCATAAAAATTTCACAACTAATCGTTAATTAATGAAATTGACCTACATATTGTCTTCTAACGCTGATCTTGTACATAGCTGGATGCTTTAAATGTCTTTTAAACTTTAATAGCATCGTTATACTAAAACTCATATATATTATAAAAAATAAATGGAATTACCGAATTCTATAAAATTTCCCCCCACAATAGTAATCCACACATACAACTACAACCACAAAAACTGACACTCAAATGTCACAACCCACACCACCTCACTAAAATATACTTTCGTATATTATTGTCTATATCACCAACCATATTTAGACTGTAATGTAGTATTAATATACAAATAATTTTATATATATTTGAACACTATAAGAGTTTGGGGACCCCCCCCCCCCCCCCCCCCCCCCCCCAAAATATTAAAAATAGAATAATTTTTTCATTATTTTTTCCTTATTGTCGCAACTTTGCGGTAATACTCATACCAGTTGCCCAATCACAGGTTTCCCCCTCCCCTCTCCCCCCCCCCCCCCCACCCCCTCCGCCACCCCCCCCCCCCCCCCCCCCCCCCCCCCCCCCCGGCCGCCCCCGCCAACCCTTCCCATACCCATCCACGGTCAACTCGGGGATTTCCCCAGTAAATTCGGTAGTTTGGAGATCGGGTCCACAGTCGGGTACGAGTTATATTGCATCCCTACTCTTATAAATGAGATTATCCTTATCCGGAATATAAAATTAAACACATAAATTTATATACCATTCTTCTTCACCCCCCCCACCCCACCCCCCCCCCCCCCCCCCTTCCACCATCACACCCCCCCACCACACATACTACGATCTCAATAACCCACTATTTTTTTTCACCCCACTCCTCCCACCTACCAAACAATTAAAAACATAAACCACCAACACCCCTCCCATCTCCCCCTCTCTCTCTTCTTTTTTCTAAAACAACAAGAAAAATTGTTATCATACCATCCTCACCCATCCTAATTTCATTATGTGGCCCTTTTGACTTAATTGTCTTGTTTCAGTTAATGGGTTGCTCAAAGAGTTGATGTTTTTTTTAGGTGTATAAATTTGGTCCCCTTCCTCCCCTCACACTCCCCACGTTTCGCCATACTATTTTTGGTGTTGAATTACTCCGTATATTTTTGAAACCATTTTTTTACAAATTTACGTTTCCCAACTCTCTCTGGGGTTTCTTTTTCTTGGTTAGTTCTTGATTCTTATCTTATCTTTATTAGTTGTTTGTTTCTGGGTACGTTTGATTTGGTTGAATTTGATGATTGATGAGTAAAGATGAAAAAAATGTCAACTTTATGTATATTCAGTTGTGTTGACTGATTCTACTAATTAGGGTTACTAGGGAAACTAAAATTTATATCAACCAAATTTTACAACTTTAAAACCACCACAAATACCAATCAAACATCAATTAATTACCTCCATTAATATAATATAATAAATAATATTTAACCCCCCCTTTTAATTCTCACACACACCTGTTTTGCGACCTCAACTACCCTCCACCCTTAATTCACTCCTATTATTATCGACACCCCCCTTTCGATCAAACCAGTGAAATAGCACAATAACGCCATTCCCTATCTAGGTATCCCGTCGCGTAACTCTTGAAATTATAGAGATCCCTCCGTGTTATTTTGTAATATGCAGTTTAGGGTTTAACTCAGTCCCAAACATTGTTACTGAGTAAGAACAACTTTACGTCGATACGTGATGACTTTTATGATGGTATGGTTTCTTTGCAGACTGTCATTTTAGATTATATTAGCTTTTGGAAGGAACGCGCCGCTCGCTCTTGCAAGCCGTCGCAGGCTTGGTTGGCAACCTCCACGAGCGTAATCATGGAAAGTTTTGTGCGAAAAACACGTACACTCTCTTTAGGCCCGTATCTTGGCTGGGCAGTCGCACGAAAGTGTCATTGCAGCCATGGCGGGTGTTTGGCATCACAACTGTATTCGCAGAGTTATACTTTTAAATATATACAATCATTGGGACACTTTTAGCATTTTAATATTAAAATATATACATTCCGACCCATTCCCGACCCGCTCCAAGACCTACTGGCCTGACCCGCCTCTTTTGTGTGGTAGATCAGGTTTTGTTTTGTGTTCTGCCCGACCCATCCCCTTCTAATATAGTTAGTACCCTACCTTGGCTTTTTACCCGATCTGTTTATCTCTTCTCTTAATACACACGTGGTGGCTACGTGTCATGCCTGTTATGTCTATGACTTCCTCAATATGCACATGGCAGTTGTATATGTTCATTTATAGCTTCGATTAAAGTTGTGAACGTCCGTGTCTTGGCGAGGCAACCTATTAGGTTTGCAGCCATGGCGGACGTCCACTTTTTCCAATTCGTAAAGCTTATACTTTCGTCTTATGCTTCTTCGATGCTACCGATACTTTCGTTGCCGCTATCCATGGCGTGTGACGATAGTGATTGGTGTGTGACGATGTTTATACGCTGACAAGCTGCAGAATAAGCCGATAAATAATCTTTCTGCGTCATATCTTGGCGACACAGCCGAACCATGTGTGCTCAGTTCCACTTTTTATGAGATGAGAATGGGATTATAAAAGGCTGTGATAACATTCCGTGTGTTGAAATAAAGCTGACAACATCTGCATCTTGACGGGGCAACCTTGCTAGGTTTGCAGCCATGGCAGTTATGCCCTCTTTCTTATGTGCTGCAAAAATGCTACAAGTCGTTGGGTGTTTGGAGCAGATGATTTTGCTCTATTTGTTATCCGAGTTCTTCTTGATTATATATATTTAAAATATTGCCGATGTACAGTTTCAGAGCACCAGATATTTGGGGCATCGTGTATCTTTGACCGGTTGTGACTGTTGTTAAACTATTGTGATATTATAATATGCCTAAGGCGTTTTAGAGCAGTTTTTATAACAAGATAACGATAACGATTTTAAGAGGCTATGATGATAATATTTTAGCGTCTCTTCGCGGGTTCGATTAAAATTTGGATTATGAGCATCTTGGCGGGGCAATCTTCTAATTTTGCAGCCATGACGGCCATATCCTCATATCCGACTGCCTACTTATCTGAGCCTCAAATTTTTAATATATACAATCAGGAAGAACTCTCATTGAATTTTTTATAGTAAACCCGGATACTGACCCGGTCCGGTACAATGGCTGAAGCTGCCCCGATCCAACCCGGGTTTGTACCATTCGGGCACTATATGCTTATAGTGCGTATGATTTCATTCGGGCAAGGCTGACAGCAGGATGTTGAATGGTGTTTGGCTTGGCTTATGAAGACAAATCTTAAGCTGTGTCATCTCACATTTGTTTTGTGTATTTGGTCTGCTGCGAAAATGCAGTTGGCACAGATGTTTGGGTGTTTGGCACGTGTTCGGATGGATTCGGGAAACAATGAGATGGTTTGTGTCGTGGCGTGGTAAGCTTGCTAGGCTTGCAGCCGTGGCGTACATATCTAAAAAAACATTGAATTTGAAAGTTATGATTGTCTCTGGGTCGCGAGTTTTCGTTGCACGATTGCCATTTGTATTGGTTTACAAACACCAATCTTAACGTAGTTGTTCACTTTATCTACACTGTGTCGGTTCAAATTGGCAATGAAGACACTATAACCAGCTGGATCACCACGGGCGAAAGTGACCCATATCTTGGCGGGGCAACACGATAACAAAATTGTTTGCAGCCATGGCGGGTTCAGATACCCTTTTGCCCGGTCCCGCACTCGCAAATCTGAGCCAAACACTTATCTTTGAGTACAAGATTTTCGATAACAAAAAGGATTGCACGTTTTTGTGTGGTTAGGGTGCTCCAGTCTTTTCTGTTTCTTATGGGTCAGTTCAACCATAACTTCTTCGTTGGGGATCCAGATCTTCTTCACTTTCCAAGTACATTGGAATTTACTTGAGACGTCAAAATATTAAATGCTTTATTCTTTTTGAGTGTTTAGGAATGGTGCCAATTTGTTTCAGGTTGAGGCTGACGTCGATTTAAAAGCTGAATAAGAGGATGAGGATGACGCCGAATACAGATAAGACTTTTTTCACATCTATCTGTTGTTATTGTTTGTTTGGCTTATATGATGTGAGTTTAGATATTTTTTGTTTTTAAGTGGTTACTGTGAATTGAAACTGACATTGAAGTACATGAGCAAATTACATGTTGTAACCGGACGACGGAAGATGTTGCGCTTTTAAAAAATTGACTGTTAATTTGTCGATAAATTGCGTTGCTTGAAGAGTATATGATATATATTTGCCTCGGTCTTTTTGTCTAGGTTCTTTATTGTCTTTTCCCGTTTAGCGGCGTATTACTTTTGGGGGTCTTTGGATTAGCATATTTGTTCGGTTTATTGCCTTTTCGAGATTTGGTAAAATTTCACTTGCATACTGCTACTAATTTTTGCCTACAAACTATTTCTTTTCTTTTCTTCATACGAAAGCTACTGATGTAGTAGTTATTTTTCATACAGTAATAGCGTAATGTCTTTTTGAGCTAGATTTTTACATGCATGTTTTTTTTCATTATTTATCATTTGTCTTGAATTTAAATTTGAGTATAACATTACAGTCCCAAATTGTTAAAAATGTAATAAAAACCTTGATGAAACTCTATTGACAGCAGACCGGACTTGGCTAGATTGCTTTTACCATTACAGACATTCCTCTAATGTGGTTTACTTTTGCAGGTTAAGTTGATTCGTTGGCGCAATCTTGAAGGCTAAACCTGTTATGCGCAGAAGTTGCTGCCAGCTAGCTGCTACTTCCAACATCAGGAAATTCGCAGCAACAAGGTTTGTATATACATTATAGAATAGCCATTTTGTATGTTTACACATGTCTGTTACATTTTCTGGCAACTAATTTCAAGCTTCTATATCGAACTTTTCAGATGAAAAAGCCTAATCTTGGAAAGAAATCTAAGTTCGACATTGCACATTATTTGAACAAAGCTGTTGATCGGGATTTTCGATCACCAATCCAGGAGCTTGACTCGAGAACGGTTGAGTTTCAAAACCAATTTGAAAGTAATTAATAACTATGATCTAAAACTTATGTAGTATGGTGTCCTCTACATTGTTGTAAGAATGCAACATTAAAGACAACAATAGTTTTCAATAAATAAAATAATATTGACTTAAATATAAACAAGCAATAGTTTTGCACATACGTAAATGCAACAGCCTTTTTCCAGATTTGTATCTTATACCCTCGGTGTTACCTATGTCTGGTCAGTGTAATGCCATTACAGCACAAGGCATAACTAACACAGGCAGAACACGGGTACCTTGATACAGATTTGTAATATTCGGCCTGCTGATGAATTGACTTTGAGTGATGCACTGTGACTTATTTGTATCGACCATGAACGAGTATTCTGGAACGGTTTATATGAAAAGTATTATATGGATTCATTGATTTCTCCTGGGGGGTTTTAGTACTGAGAAAAGTTGCAACTTATTTGTGTTATTTTTGACTGATGCAGGTCCTTTTGCTGATGCTTCCGGGCTATCACCAACATGTGCGGGCATGCGAGGATACACTTGGGCTGCTCAGGATCACACCGTCGAGTGGAAAAGGTAACATTACCTATATGGCTAATTAAATTTTTGTCACAACCTTGCTAATATATCGTTATGAGTTTTCCAGTTCCGGTTTGTAGAAATATGTTCTGCACAAAATTAAGGATTCATAGAAGCAGAGGATGGGGATTGTGGTCGGGAAACTGCTGCAAAACACAGAAACACCCGCCGGTCTCAAATCTACCAGTCTATGACTTTTGGTTAGTATGCACTCTCTAAGCTCGACGCTATATTAGTTATTTATATAAATTCTAACTAAATTTAAATGGTAGTCATGTAATTCAACCCCGAAAAAGGTAAATTTTTAGACCTCAAAAACCAACGTGCATCTCTTTTTTTCCTTCTAAAAATGAAGGTTTTAGACAACTCACAAAAGCATAATTATGGAAGAACGAAACTGGATTGCTATAAGAATATGTTGATAAGAATCTCGATCTGTTTCCGAAATAAAAGAGGATGTCAGTTTTGCATCGTAGTACGAATCAGTCAACTTCAACACTTTTTCTTCAAGCTGATGCTTTTCAGCATCGTCTTTTCCCAACACGATATACTGGTCCTCGAATATCAGCAAGCTATCAGCTGATTTACAAGCTACCATGCTAAAGCAATAAGAACTGTTAAACAGCCTATATTTTAAGGTGGACCACCGTGTGCGTTTCTGATTTTGAAGGCATAAATTGTTGGAAATGCGACTCAGAAAGAGGTTATGGAGTATTGTCGAGGTAACATGCCGAGAAATATTTGCGAGAGAGTTGCAAAAGGCATGTGGAGGCATAAGCTTTGGAAACCCAATACGTCTACACATCTTCAGGCTTCAAAGAGACAAGGTAAATTTCAACTTTCATTTGGTCTTGCATCTATTATTGTGATTGATCTCGAAAATAGGGATTTAAACGGTTTTTCTTTCCTTTATGTTATGATAGGGCCGAAGAAGAGGATTGGAGAGTGGCCGAAGAGACAAGGGTGGTTCAAGCTAAAGGCTTTCTGTCATCAAAAACACAAAGATTATTACATTATCTTCCGTTGTTGATAATTTCTGATATTTGGTTTATGATAGAAACTGATGTAGTGGACATTGGTTTTACTGTGTTGTGAACCATATTGCAACCGGTTTCCAGATTTGGAAACAATATTTAAATTTGACAAGTATTCCATGAGTGAGCGTCAAAGCCCGGGCCCCGCGCTCGCCTCTCTTGTGCCACTCTTTGTCCCGTGGGTGCGCCTCCTTCCCGAGTCAAGGGAGACTTTCTATCCTTCATTTTATGATTGACCGGTTCGGCGGCACAGGCCAAAAAGATTGCCCCAGCGACTCGCGCTATTCTTTTGCCACTTCTTTGTCCCGTGGGTTCAGCTCCTATCCACCCGAGTCAAGGTGAGAACTGTTCTAGCATTCATTTGATGATTGACGGTCGGCGGCACAGGCCAAAAAGAACTTCCCCAACCCCTAACCGTAAACACTTTGACTAAGTGTGCGTATACCCGTCACCGAGTACTTCGTTAAGTACGGATAACAGTAAGTACGATAACTGGCAGAGTTTCTCCTAAGATCTATGAAATAGACCTGCATTTTTAAAGCACGCAGGTTCGACGCGTAGCGGCTCACCTACTTTGATCAAGTGGAGCATCTCCCACCCACCAGTCCCTTCGATTCCTCATCATGGCTAAGACTCACTAACATTCTCTTTGCCAGCAGGCTCCCACTTGCAGGTAGCGCGGGCCTTTTCAACATTATTGATTCAAGTGTAATAATACATATCCATAAATAAGATATCAAGTGCCTAGCATCATGGCATATTTATTTTGGTCTGATCAGTTCACTTTATATCTTTGTCGTAATGTGCTATTATCAATGGCATAAATATAAAAAACAATCGTTAAAGAAATATATACTATTTGTGACAATGTTATATTTATTTTTTTATTATTTTTTATGTTTTTTTTCTTGCATTGGTAGAATAATACATCCTATCATTTTGAGTTGCTTCATTATACACATAATCGACATCACAAAATAATATATATGAAAAAGGTCTCAAGTCGCTATATGATCACGCGTAGTTTATAAATTAGAAAAAAGGTAGCCTATATTACGTTGCATGGGAAATATTAAAATGGAAAGTTTACTAAGCAAATTAGCTTATATATTCCAAAACCTCTACTGCAAAACTGACTGTTACATTTAACTAACGCTATGGAGTCAACTCGTTCATTTTCACTGAACCCACCACCAAACGCGGCTCAAACAACTGGTTCATCATCGTGGCGTAGAGATTTATTAATCACGTTGGTTTGCACTGTTGCAATAGCACTACTTCTAGTCCAGTACGATAACTTTGATGCAGCTGCCTATACATCCGAAGAATTGGCTAAAAAACCAATTTTTGAAGTACCTCGTGTCAACTCACATGTGCTACATGGGTCCGAAAAGGTTGGTGAGGGACAGTTGCTCGGACCAGAAGATATTGTTTATGATCAAAAGTTAGGTGTTATTTACACGAGCTGTGGTGATGGTTGGATTAAACGAGTCAGGATGAATGACTTGGGTGTGGAAGATTGGGTTAACACGGGTGGACGGCCTCTTGGACTCGCTCTTGGTTACTCGGGTGAACTTTATGTTGCTGATGCTTATAAGGTTAGTCTTTACGTACATAATCGAGCAATATTGGACCATCCTATCGACACCACATTTTGTGCATCAATCATTTAAGGCGGTTGTGAGTCAACTCACATTTTTATTAGAAAATCTAAAAATAGATGTTCACAAGATGATTTTGTCCTTTAAGATGAATGATAACTCTACAACTTTTGAAATGCAAAACAAAAAACTTGTGCAATCAATCTGTTTTTGTGGTTGTTTAAGTAATTTACCGTACTAGAGGAAATAGGAGTGCTCCCACGCTTCTAGACGAGTAATCCACCTAAGTATCTGAAAGTAAGACAGAAAACCCGTTAACTCGCCCCGGGTGTTGACCCAGGACCAAGCTCGGGCGTGAAAGTAAGTACTTTGTAAGAGCCGAAGGGGCTATAAGTAAGAGATGAAGGGGCTATCTGTAATAAATGTGTGTGGTGGTGAATTTAATGCTGCCTTTCAAGTAGTAAATGCTTGGGTATTTATACTACTCAAAGTACTGTTTGGAAGTACTGTTCTTGACACCTTGGGAATGAAGGAGACGACCTATACCTAGCCTTTGCCTTGGGCGTCGGTATACCTTGGGGACATCGTTCCTTAATTCCTGGAATAGCGATGTTGCGTAAATGCTTGCTATTATCCATCAGTTTGAAGAGGTGTCATTCTTTATCGAGTCTAACGTTCTGTCTTCTTTCGAGTTGATGTAGTATTGTTTGGATCCCGTGCGACCCGTTCGAATGTGAGGTCCGTCCGGTATATATGCGGATATCAGCTTGGAACTTTTATGGCCCGTTCGGACTCTTGTGGCCCGTTCGGATTTGAGTAGCTTGGTCTATGATTTATTCGATTGGGCTTGAGTTAGTCCGCTTGGGTTTTATGTGGCCCGTTCGGTCTACTAGCCTGTCCGGCACATACACGGACAATACCATAGAGTTGAGGCTTAGCCTTCGGGGTGGTCAAAACTTCGTTCCTCCGGGGGTAACCAATGCAGACTGCGGACAACAAGTCACAGTTAAAAAAGAAATATTGTAACCTTTTTCAGGACCAAGTATTGAGA
>BQNB010149954.1:0-16102 GCA_026074375.1 Tanacetum coccineum
TTTGTTAAACTCCTTGTCATGCACTACCTGAAACAAGGGATAAACAATCAGTAGTATGGGCTCTTTTGGATAGAAAAAAAATTAGCAGGCAAATCAAATACGAAAACTAAGATTCTTTTTCTGTTCCAGATGATCGATACGTCGTATCCAATAGAAGTGGAAACGCCGTATTAATCAGTTGAATCAATACGTTGTATTAGACAAAAAGTTAGATACGCCGTATCCGATGGTAATGGATACGCCGTATCGAGTTATCGACCAGAACAGTGTATTAGAAAACAATTATATTAAATACACAAATTTACAAGAAAATAATTTAACTAACAAATATACAAAATATACAGAATATACAAGAATATACACTAATCTAATTAACACTATTCCTATGGGTTAGATCTAATCTAATGTTAAAAACCAAAATATAAAATAAAAATCAAGATTTATTTCCACTCCTCGGCAGCGGCGCCAAAAACTTGATGTGTCGTTGTGTGGTGTATATTTTTATGATTCAAGTTTTAAATTTATATTTTGCTGACTTAACAAAAAACAACACTTTAACGGGCAGTGTAACCGGTCGGTGGTAGATTCGTGGTAAGTAGGGTGTCGAACACTTGATGCGAGGTTAAATCTCTCAATTTATTTATATTTTGGTTTATATAATCTAAGTCAAACCTATGCTAATTCTATGTTAGTTTTAATCCTAATTCTATCAGGTAAAAGGAGGGTTTCAGCCTGAGAGACTAGCACGGGTTTGGTTGGTGACTACAATCAATTCAAGACACTTTAACCCACGCAAGCAAATTAATAGAAGATAAAAGAGCGGTCGAGCCTTATGATAGAAAACTGTATTAGCCATCATTAATCTGATTAGAAGTTGGTTTAGGAATCGAGAATATGATTTAGCATACTTAAAACTTGTTTTTGAGTTTTCTATTTATACTGTCTAGAAGTCGGTTCGATACAGTGTATCTAATGGGTTGGATACGGCGTATTAAGGGTTTCTTGGAGTAGGGACCATGTTTGATATCTTTCAGAATCTTCACATACTATACCTTCAATACGGCGTATTGGTCTTCTCTGGATACAGCGTATAGATCTTGTTTCCATTGTGGTCTTTGGTGAGTGCAGACACATATACGTCGTATCTTCCTTGATGGATACGGCGTATTGGTAGTCAGAAGAGTTATTCTTCAAAATATCTTCGTTTAAGCTCCAGAATGCGCGCCTTTTCCTAATATTCACCAAGTACTCTGTAATTACTGCAATTCTCAAATATAAACGATTAAGTAACAATTCTTTGCAATAACTATACAAAATGGGTTAATAACATGGGATAAATGATGCTATAAAAGACGTTATATGATGTCATCACTAGGTTATTAGTCCTTTGTCCAGTCGAGTTTTAGGGTTTCTCCTGTTTCTCCATAGAAAATAGACACCATTGAAGACCTTTTTTTAGTTTTTTTTTAACGGCAAGTTAGTACAGCTACTAAGTTAGTTATTCGATTTCACAGTACTTACCCAGAAGATAGTCCCTGCCAGCCTCGAATAATAATTAGTGATTCGATTCCACAGTACATACCCAGAAGGTAGTCCCCACCAGGCTCGAATTGACGCATCTATGGGGCAGAACCCCACAGATTCCCACCTTGAAGGAAAACGCAGAGAAACTGAACCTGAGACCTCTCGCATGTGGTAACAACCTCCCCAAGAATATCTTTGGTGGCCACAGATTCCCATTGAAGACCTTTGTTATCCAGAAGAATGACCTCAATCATCATAGCTTTTATTAATCATTCGGTTTGCACATCGTATTCACTGTGAACTCTTTTTTTCAATCATTTAAATTATACTTTGTTATGTTTTCTGATTTAGGCATTTCAATGAACTTTTTTAGAGAATTATTAAGTTTGTTTGTTATTTCTTTCGTTTATGTGCATAGTTTTGGATTTCTTCATAGGATGAACATTAATATGAGGTAACTGTATATTAGTACTCTTTGTTTAGACGTCTCACGTAAGCGTGGTTAGAGGTTCACAAATATCTCTCTAGCTGAATAATCACTCACAATACATATTTAATCCAAAAAATATATATTGCAATTAAAAGAAAATATTTTATTTCCATGTCACACCCACTTTACGCCTTTACATACAACACCAAACCCAACACAACTATTTCTTCGCACCAATAAAAACACTTCATCTTCTTCTTCACATCTTTCTTCAATGGCAAGTCTTGAAGACATTGGTGTTTTAGCTCTAATAAACATATTAAGTGCATTTGCATTCTTATTAGCATTTGCATTACTAAGAATCCAACCCATTCATGACAGAGTTTATTTTCCAAAATGGTATATTAATGGAGCTAGAAGTAGTCCTAGACATCATAGAGGAAATAATAACTTTTTGGGATAATTTGTAAATTTGAATTTTGGCACTTATTTTAGTTTTCTGAATTAGCTGCCACAAGCTTTGAAGATGAAGGAGAATGAGATTGTTGAACATGCATGCTGGTCATGCCGGTCTTGATTCTGCTATTTTATTGAGGATTTATATACTTGGGCGAGTAGGATTCTGTTTATTTCATAATTCTTATTATTCCGTATAAATTTTTACACCAAAAAGATAGGCGACAGATGGAGTGTTTGATACTTGTATCCAATGATTTTGATTTTGTGGAGGTTTGAAAGAGGCGAGATTGAGATGTTTAATGTGGATGATACTGATGATGGGGCTCTTAACATATATTTTGAAAAGGTTTGAGTGGACGTATACTTATTATGAAAGGGAGAAAGAAGTTATATGTTTCGTGTTCTGAAGATGATCAGAAAGAGGATCTGGGTGAAAGTAATTTGGTTTACAATACATAGCTCGGTCTGCATCAGATGGCTTGCATCAAGTTTCACATTGCAATTTCATGAGAACAAATCAGGTATGCTGTTGTGTCTTGCGTGTGTCTCATTTAAAGCTTGTTCTTATTTTTACTCTCTCCGAGCTGTTTGTTAGCTTTACCATTGTCTTCCTTTGTTAGGTAACCATATGATCGTATATTACCTATAGGCTGTAGAATAGGCAAAGGTCCGGGAGCTATTGTGCAAATTAGTAAATTACTATATCAATCATTTCAATGTTTAAATCATACTTCGGTGTTATCTGATGCATGGTTAGTGTCTTAGACAATGATTAAATATTCATTACTAAAATAATACAATAATAATTAATTATATTAAATAATACAAAACAAAAAATATATTATATTTGATCAGTAAATCATTTTTTTGATTTTATAATTTAATAATCAATATATTATAAATTAACCACTAGTCTGTAAAAATATTCAAAGGTCCGGTAGCTAATTGTGCAAAATAAGTAACATACTAAATCAACAAACATTTCAGATGTTTAAAAATCATACTCGTATGTAAACTGATGCATGGTTAGTGTCTTAGACAAATATGGGTTAAATAATGACTACTGATATAATTTGATGGTTTTGTGTAAGCCTGGTAGCTATTCTACCTATTTATAAGCTCTATATTGGTATGAAGTGACACTAAGAAGGTTTGGGATACTTTCCTTCCATACTGTGTGCGGGTTTGAATTTTTTTAAGATATTACAATTGGCGAGTGACTTGCCAATGATTAATTATAACACGTAGAATATCTTTTTTTCATAATAAATAGATGACAAAGATGCTGTAGAAAAACCTTTGCAAAACCTTGACTTCAATTTTTCTATAGATATGTCAAACGGATGTAGTTTTCCCTGTTTAGGTTACCCGGGGAGGGCAAGCCTTTTTCTATAGATATGTATCTTAGAAAAATATAACAAAAATACCAAATACAACGAAGAAAGAAAATAAAGGCACTACAACAAAATAGTTGAATATTCACACTTTTTAAAGCATATGTTCACACATTAAAGTGTGAGGATTTTGAAAAAATCCTTCCACCGCAACAAAAATTGCTTTTAATAATTTGTCGCTAAAGCTGTCAAGTTGCCTGTAGTGACGACAAGGTTTTTGTCACTATCATTCAAAAAGAAGTATGAAAGAGGAAGGAGATTTTGGACAACTTGTGACAACAGTGTGAGAAGATGTTGAAATAAATGCATGAGATATTTCTTCAGAGACGAATCCTCATTAATCTTGCTACATTTAAAAGTGTTGAGATGATTGTTTAAATTACAATTCTTAGTCAGTCGCTTTTAAGTGTAAAGCTTTTTATTCTTCACGAGCTTTTAAAGTGTGGTGTAGGATTTTGATATAAAATCCTTGCTTGACCGCAAACAAGTAGAAGTTGTCTTTTTATAAATTTGTCGCAGTGCTAAGGTCTGTCTATGGTTGCCCTTGTATAGTTGATCGACAAGGTATCTTTGCCGATCTATCAATTTGTCACTAACAATTGTCACTAAAGCTGTCATGTTGCCTGTAGTGACGACAAGGTTTTTGTCACTAACATTCAACAGTCGTGCTGTCTAGTGACGAAAGTTAGGGTCGTCACTGTAGCTTCGTCACAAATTATATTACTGATAGCATACCAAACTCGACATGACAAAAAAAATGAACTTGAAATATTATAATAGTAGAGACTTAAAATAACTCCCATTTTCCTTAAAGGGTCCATTTCTGGTGACAATAAATGATCTCACAATCACAGGCTTGGTTATTGATAATGGGGAACATTGGTCGTTTCTGTTTGGGCATAGTCTTAGTTAGGTCAGTATCAAGCTTTAACTGTAATTATTCGTGAGTTTCATTAGTTTCCAAAAACAAGTTTGATGAACCTGATTACCTTATTGTGCCCACATTTATCCTGATTAGTCCTAAATCTCGTTGTAATAAGCTCCTGAACTCCAAGTTTTACTTTCTCGTCTACTCAATCCAAAATTAATTAATGACTAGAGGAGGTCAGTAATGCTATCTATGGATGAAGATATTTATAAAATATAATATGTTTGCTAGACTATGACCAATTCCATTTTGTGAACGCAACCTTTAATCCGCATGTGAAGAAATTAAAAACAACAAAAATAACTAAGAGGATAAAATGAGACAATATCAAATTTGATTAGGAATAAGTTTAACCACTAAAGACTTCAATATAGTTGACTAGGTAAAACTTCAATAAAGTTTAGATGAAGTATACTTAAAAATAAAAGTAAAAACATAAACTATAACCCTGCAACACTCAAATGAAGCATAAACATACACTGATTCTTATAAGCTTTATTTTTCCGTTCGTAGTCATTTTCTTTCATGGTAAACAAGTTTATAAGTAAAGCCAAACACCCCCATTCGGGGCTGCTGTCCCAAACGCACCCTTATGGGCTCTTAACTGCTGAACCAAACACCCCTGTTTGGCTGATAAACGCATATCCAAACGCCCCTGCTGGGCTATAAAACGCAGAAACAAACACCCTGTCGGGGCTGTTTTTATGCAGAAACAAACACCCCTTTCCGGGCGTGTTTTTTGGTTGGATAACGAAAACAATAACACAAAATAACCGAGAACAAAAAGAATATAATATGACCACAAGCCCGACACCATTATGGTGCGGCTGTGGTGGCAGCTAACCCAAACCGAACACCACTGTAAGTGGTGTTTTCGGTGGCGAAACAAACACCCCTCGTGGGTGTGCATGTAGTCGAATCGAGCGAATCAAGAGAAAACTAAATCAAGATAGAATAAAAACAAACTTAAGTAAATAAATCACCCTTATTTAGTTATTAAATATATATATATATATATATAAAAGGTAACCATCCAATACTCGGAATAAGGGAGGTGATGTGGCGGGGTTTCGGTGACTGAGCCGTATGGTGGCGGCTGCTGTTGACAGCGGCGGCGGCTGGTGGAGTTGGTAGCGGGGATGTGGAGATGGTGAGGAGATGGTAGGTCGGTAGTTGCAATGGGTGGATTGCATGTCGGCCACGGTGGAGAGTGGCGTAGAGTGGTGGCTGATGTGGTGGATTGGACGAGGGATGGGTGGTTTTTGTCGGTATAACATGAATGGTTGATCGGTAGTGAGGGTAAATATGGCTAGCGAGTGGGTGGGTGGGGGTAGAGGTGGGAGACGGTGACGATGAGATGCATCGGTAGGTCTGAGGGTGGTTCGGAGATGGTGGTGAGGGTGATGAGGTTCGTGCATGTCTATAAGATCGAGGCTTTTGAGGGTGGGTTTATGGTGTGCGCTATCCACCCGTAACTTTCGCCAAAAATTATTCCGGTGGCCGACAAACCTTGGCCGGAAAAATGATGGCCGAAAAATATGCGAGAGAGGAAGAAGAGGGTATTTAGTGTTTTGTTGTGTGTGTATTTTTTTAATGTGCGGAAAAGAATTGAAAATTGTATATATATTATAATTGTTTATTTAAAGCAAATGTGGCAAAATCTCTAGAAGAATAAGGTAAGTAAATTGAAAATAATACCACATGGACTAGAAAGAGTGAAATTTTGGGTAATTTTTTGGTTAAATAAAAGTTCGGGTCTCGTTTGGAGCCGAGTTTAACGGATGATTTAAAAAAGACGAAAACTTCCGCTATGTTTTTCCAAATAACTTTTTTATTTCCAATCGAAAATAATATTTACTGGCTATTTTTTTATAAAAATATTGGCAACGCTTTATTTAAATGTTCGAATTTACCTTATTTTCTCTAGTCACCCGGGGTAATTCCCGGGAAGCCATTACCGAAAAAATAAAATGTTAACTTAAGAATTTTACGTTTATAACAATCGTTTTTGAATATAATGCAAAATGACTCCTAAATACTTTTATTACATAAGTCCATGAATTTATTTTTAACACTACACAATTCGGTTAGGCAAAACGCATGTAATGTCGATAATACTTAAACAAGTGAATTAAATAATTAAATTAGATTTTTCGGAGTGTAAACATGAAAATTTTAAATTTCTTAAAGCGCTAAAAGTGACGATTTTCATTAAAATGACAAAATTAATTTCTATAAAAATTAAAATAGTATTAAAGCTTGATTAAATTATCGGTCTTAAATTCAGGTTGTTATAGTTACCATTATAAAGATACAACTATTTACAAACGTCTTGATCATAGATCAAAAACAACAACCTAAGTTGGCGTTCCCGCAACGGTCAACTTCCCAAACATCCCATACTTTACATACTTTACAAAGAAAGTGGCGATATCTTTCACTTTATACAATACTCACTTAACATCGTCGATTGTATCAACGAATAATCGATCCTTAGTGTAATTCTTTCGGTAGTTGCGAAACGATTATCTTCAATACTTTCCTTCTCTTATTTGTTGCTATATTTCTAATTTTTTTTTTTTTTCAATTTTTTGCTAAACCCAATACTCTACAAACTCGGTGTAGTTTCACCATTTTCACGATTATAAAAATTCCGGATAATTTCTTCGATTATTTTTTCGTTCTTCGGACGTACCAATTAATTGCGAGGTAGTAAAAATACATAAGTTTTGACTATAAATATACATTCCCATTTGTGATTTGCAAATTCTTCCAAATCGTAACCAAAGATAAAAAAAAATTTGACACATAAAGAAAATACTTCGAAAATACAAACTTTAAATATTATACAACTTTAATCAACTAACAACTATAAAATAACTAATCTATCAGGGTAGGCAAGGTGTAAAAGGTAAAACAAAACAAATAATTGAATGTAGTTTTCTAAAGGATTTGGCTCTACGGGTTGTTCTAGAGGTATCTTACTCTTACAGTAAGTAAACAAAGGGTTTATATGGGGTTAACTAACCAGTGTAGTTAGTTAATATAAGCAATATGAAATAGGCATTTGGGTGTAATCTAAAAATTTACCAATTTAAAAAACAAGCTAAACTTCATCTAAATCCATATCACTTATCATTGTGGTCTTCGAATAGATATACCAAGCCAAGTACTACAGTCTACTACATCACACCGACACAACTCATATTTTGTGGAATTAGGTAACCATTTGAAATGTGATTAGGTTAAATCCTCACAAAATCTAACAAGGGTTATTGGTGTGCGGGTTATGTAATCATAAATTTCAAAAAAAATATGCTAGAAATTTTTTTAATTTGAGCATAATTTAAGCATTTTAGTGTGAAAAATAAGACAAGTAAACATTCTAAGTCCATCCCCGCATTTGAATTATACAACGTCCTCGTTGTGTAGATATAACATTAAATACGGGAATTAAAAAGAATTAGAATAAGAAAAACTCCCCTGAAATTGCATTGTATATCTCCCATGTTGATTTATTAGCAAGATTTCGTTTTGAACATGCCCGCGCTTAAAATGTTTGCAAGACTCCAACACTTTCCAGATTTCCTCCAAATTGTAGATCCTTCAACTCCGAACATTCGGTCGAAATATCTTTTTCCCACGAGGTCCTGCATAAAATATAAAAAAAAACGTGTATTCCTATCTTGGTACCTACAGTTAATTTAAACTAAACTAAACAAATTAAATACGAGTCAGATTTGGTGAATACGCCGTATCATGTGCATGAATACGCCGTATTGCGAGAACTGACAATAATGTTTTTAAAGTGGCAGCCAAAAGTAAAACTGATCACCTCCAAGACAATCAATAATACGCCGTAATGGTATGGAGTCGGAGATACCAGATTGACTGTCTGGGAAACAAGACTCGGTAAAATTAAATAACAATCCGTTTTGTCTCCCAGGAAGCACTTTTGTATACAAAGCGAAGTCTTTTAAGAAGTTAGACTTTTCTTCCTCTTCTATCACCATTCATCTCAACTGCACGCTAATGTGCCCGCGTGTGATCCATTCTTCTATCTTGCAACTCGAATGTTAATCGGTGTCCTAAATTTAATACTACCATTATAAGAACTCCCTTTAACGTTTAGTATGCATGGGTGGTGGAAGATTTCCATTTACCTCATCTTTCCTCCTCATTTCTCACTTAACCTTCAGTAATGGTGAATTTAGGTTGCATTGCTCACATTAGTATGGGTGTTCTAAACCTCGAAAGTATCGCATCATTTGGTATAGTTTACGTACTTCATCTCATCACCATTGTAAATGTGTAATCATCCCCTTTGAACCATTCTTGTATTAATCCCAACTTCTCTTAAAAATGGATTGCCAAAAAAATAAACATCTAACAACACCCTTTCCTTCATCACAGATTAGCATCCATATTTTCTAAAAACTACTGCAAAATCTTTCACAACAGAAAAGGTATCAATAAAAATAGGGCACACTCATTAAAGCACCTACAACCATTATTCCCTTTGTCACCACCATCTTCTCTTTTCATTCTAGAATTATGAAACTTTTTTGGACATTACATTGTGACATACCAATAATGGAAGAAGTTGGCATGAGTAAATTAAAAACCTATCATGCATGAAAACTTAAAGTGTTAAGCACAATCTAAAAGGATCTTTTTTATCAATAGTTGAAAATAACTAGTGTAATCATTAAATCCAAAATCGAGTTCAACATCCCTAGTTCTAAATTCCACAATTACCCCCACCATTCCTTAATGGTGGGCATTAAATCACCACCCTTTATTTTTCTCCTAAGCTCAACAATGTTCATTTAGATAATTTTAAAAACCAATTTAATATCATCCAATAAAGGTCTAATGATCTATTTAAACCACCAAAGTCTCTCTCATAAACCCTATCTTCTAAATCCAAGTTCCAATCTTTCCCTCTCTCGAAACTTAGGCCATGTAAACCCTCTTAATTAAACACTACTAGCAGGTTTAAAAATAAACACTTGTGAAAAACAATGCGTACACCTTCCTTCCCTGACTCCTTAAAGATAATCTTTTCTTTTTGTAAACATCAATCTTAGTACGAAACGGGCGGTAAGACAAAAATGGTCTTTCAAAGATCAATTGCACTTATTGATATCCACAGAGCATCATCTAGAATTATAAAGTCAAACTGGGAAATTAAATTTAACCAATTCGTATTATACGTTTTATCCCAGCTATATCCTTTTTGGATAATTTTCTTCACGATCTTATCGCTAAATCAATATTAACTTAGTGTGAGCAATTTTGCCTAATCCTAAAGTTAAAGGTAGGTCGAGAGAGGCATAACACCTAACGTCTAGCTCCTAATGTCAACCAAGGCATTAATCAAAGCATACAATTATTAATAAAGGAAGGGAAAAGTGTAAAACTTCCCCTGGGTCCTTTCTTTTTTCTTCTCCTTTCTGTTATGAATTATTGATATGGTGAAGCTTCAAGTAACATCCTGAGAATGTGGTCCCATATGATCCCTCTTTTCCCTTCACAGTAGTAACCATACTTCAAACGAATATGGAAACAAAATCTGACATTAGTCATGTCCTCGTACATCATTGTACGGTTCCTGTCAAGTGGATACTGCGTATATTATAAGATCCAATATATGGCGTAACCAGGCATGAATCAGCTTCAATAGTAAGATGAAGTTCGACTTAGACCTTGATTATCTCGGGTTTGCACTTCACGTAGAGCAAGGCAGACTTTACAAATCCTCCTCTCTCCAATAGTACCTTGCTAATTGCCTCTTGCCCGATTTTGATTCCTAAAGTTTTAATAGATGCTCCTTGGTTTTAAAATGGCAGCAATCCGGCTAAGGTCTTGGATTTCTTTAAATCAAATTAGGAGTTTTCTTTGTGTCCTCCCTTTGCTGATTCCATCTTAACGAATTGCTCAGGGTATCTTCCATAGATTGCCTTCCTTTTTTGTATAAAGGATTCACATTGTTCCTTTGATAGAATCCCAGAGATGCTGCTCTATATCCCCCTCCTTGAAAAGGTCTACCAAATTACCGAGAGTAAAGCTACTACTAGGGTTTTTCCCCGATATTCTTTTTAGTGGGTAATCTTGGTGTAGTGGGGTCCCTCTACCCAATGTTCGCATCCAAACCATGAGCATCATATACTTTTTCATTCACTATCTTTATCTCATCTTTCCTAATTGTTGAGTTGTGCTTGTATAGGCTGCTAACTGTAGAAGTTTTTAGTACTTTTACCTAGAGTTCCATAGTGCGCCCATTTTTTGAGAGAACTCAGCGATTGTACTTGGAGGCAACTTTGCATCAGTAGCAGTCGTTATAGTATAGTGATTGCACCTATTTTAAATCCAAGAATCGTCGAGTAAGGATTTCCTTAATCCAATTAAAGAACAAGATTAACATCCTTCGTCTTAGCTAAGATAGTGTTGAGGACACTCATTAATAGTTCTTTAAAGTTGATCTTATATGCTTGGTAAAGGTTATACACCTCAGGTTCTTGCTGAAATTTTTGATTTCCCTCCTTCCCTCCATCTTCCTTTCAGTTTGAGCGGGTGGGCAATATTTGATTTATAAATTTATTTTAAAGAGACCAACCCAAGTTGTGATTGAATGAGTTTGGATCATTTCTTAGCCAAACGACTGCGGCTCAATTTAAGACCTAAGGAATGCTCTAAGGCATCACTTGTCTAGTAGTAAATAATTTGGAATGGGAAATAGATCGACGATCGTTAAGAAACTTTTTTCAATGTGTTCCCGTTCGCATCTTCATGATCCAACCACTGAATGTGTTAGTACGTAGTTCTTGAGAGATTGGTTCCTTGAGAAATTGGCCCTTCAGTTCAAAGTTATCATTGTCTTCAATTTTGGGCCTAGCAACCCCCGATCCATAGTCATCTCGGGTCTTGCTCATGTATTGCTCCATAGTTTCCGCCATTTTTTCCGCAACTTCTTTCTCCGAGTATTCTTGGTCAGAAAATGATTTGAAATCAGGCGATCTCAATTCGTCAAGACTTAGTGTCTTGAAGTGTCTCCTAGATGATCGAAATTCTTGTTCAGGTTCTTTGTAAGGTGTGAATAGTTCGCTAGTAGAACTCCTTGTCATGCACTACCTGTAACAAGGGATAAACAATCAGTAGGATAGGCTCTTTTAGGATAGAAATTTTTTTAGCATGGAAATCAAATATGAAAACTAAGATTCTGATTCTATTTCAGATGATCGATACGCCGTATTCAATAGAAGTGAATACGCCGTAATAATCAGTTGAATGAATACGTTGTATTGGATAGAAAGTTGGATACGCCGTATCCAATGGAAGTGTATACGCCGTATCGAGTTATTGACCAGAACAGTGTATTAGGAAAACAATTAAATTAAACACACAATTATACAAGCAAACAATTAAACTAACAAATATATAGAATATACAAGAATATACACTAATCTAATTAACACTACTCCTAAGGGTTAGATCTAATGTTAAAACCCAAAATATAAACTCAAAATCAAAATTAATTATCACTCTCCGGCAACAACACCAAAAACTTGATGTGTCGTTGTGTAGTGTATACTTTTATGATTCAAGTTTTAAATTTATATTTTGCCTACTTAACCAAAAACAGCACTTTAACGGGCAGTGTACCCGGTCGGTGGTAGATTCGTGGTAAGTAGGGTGTCGAACACTTGAAGCGAGGTTAAATCTCTCAATTTATTAATATTTTGGTTATCTAATCTAAGTCAAACCTATGCTAATCCTATGTTAGTTCTAATCCTAATTCTAACAGGTAAAAGGGGGGTTTTAGCCTGAGAGACTGGCACGGGTTTGGTGGTGACTACAATCAATTCAAGACACTTTAACCCACGCAAGCAAATTAACAAAAGATAAAAGAGCGGTCAAGCCTTATAATAGAAAACTGTATTAGCCATCATTAATCCGATTAGAAGTTGGTTTGTTTATTCAGTGCAATGATTACTTATCTCGATGAGGCATATCATTCTTAGACTTAGGCGGGACTTCATCCTAAGACCTAGACACATTAATTATGTCACAATTAAAGCATCCGCATAAAGCATCCTAATATATTGATTATAATTCATCTAGAGGACGACACGGTGTATGTCGAACGAACCCTAGCTCATAGAGACTTTACCCACTTACTGCTTAACGGTAACTTGTGTTAGGTGGTAGTCCACAATCTAAACTATACCAATGATCAGAACGTTATTAGTTAGTACTAAGCCACTACCTTCTACGGTACAACCAGTTCAATCAGGCAAGCAGGACGTTATTAGTGATCCTATTTGTTCCACCTATACGCATTACTATATGGAGAGCTATCCTAGACTCTTAGCCTACGCCCAAACAACACCAAAGTTGCAGCGCATTAAATATGTAGGACTAGACCCAGTTGAATGATAGGTCGCATACTTAAGCACGTAAACAAGTATCATGTGATAAACATAATCAATAAATCAATGATAAATTAAGAAATCGAGATATAAACAAAACCAAACATTCAGATCTTCATAATAATGGCTAATACCCAAAGGTATTAGCCTTCAAACATCATAATTAATACAAGAGTAATGGCTTAGCCAAGGTAAACTAACCGAGTTAACGAATGATACCAAAAACTGAATGATTACAAAAGTATAAGAAATTACACGTTGTCTCCTATGGATTGGAATGCGTTGCGAGACCTCTTCTGCTCTTTTTCTCCTCTGAAAATCAACTTTTGTGGTTTAGGTATCGAGAATATGATTTAGCACACTTAAAACTCGTTTTTGAGTTTTGTATTTATAGGGTCTGGAGTCGGTGTCGATACGGCGTATCCAATGTGTTGGATACGGCGTATTGGGGTTTCTTAGAGTAGGGACCACGTTTGATATCTTCCAGAATATTCACCTTCTATATCTCCAATACGGCGTATTGGTCTTCTCTGGATACGGCGTATTGATCATGTGGTCTTCGTGGTCTTTGGTGAGTGCAGGCACAGATACGCCGTATCTTCCTTGATGGATACGGCGTATTGGTTGTCAGAATAGTAATCTTCAAAATATCTTCGTTTAAGCTCCAGAATGCGCGCCTTTTGCTAATATTCACCAAGTACTCCATAATTACTGCAATTCTCAAATACAAACGATTAAGTAACAATTCTTTGCAATAATTATACAAAATGGGTTAATTACATGGGATAAATGATGCTATAAAATAGACGTTATTTGATGTCATCAATTTTATAATGTTAATTTCGTTGCTCTTAGCTCATGACACTGAAGCTTGACGCATGTGAGTACCACATTAATTGGCCTCCATTGCCGTGGTGATGTTTAACCGCAACTCTATATTCGACATGGTATACGTGCGTTGTTTCAGTGATAGCTAATCACCCGAACGGGTTGTACAAAACCCAATAGATTTTATTCGTACTTTAGCGCTACAGTCCAGTAATGGAAGTTATATGATAGTGGGCTCAGATTGGGTTATCGTACTTAGGCACTTGTAATCATAATATAAAACTTAACCATGGTGTCCAAATTGTAAAGCATTTCTTGTTTTCACCCCAAAAACTTTGTAAAACAAAAGCATGTAAAACGTGGGGCTATGAACTCACCTTGAGTTCTGATAATCCAAATGTCGCAGATAATGCGTCACGTAAAAGATCGAATGCAACCTAAATAAATTAAGGTCGTATAAGTACCGAGTACTTAGTCTAACAACATTGAATATAATCTAATAGTTGTTACATCGTACTATCGTTCGGGCTATCATAATTAAAGAGGTCATGACATGTGTATCGGAGGGAGTAGGACACTTTAAAATCGTAATACAACAACTCGTCGAACCGCACATCCGGAGAGATCATTATGAAACTCACTAGTAATATAGTACTTTGATAACAGTCATATACATGCTTATAGCGCAATACAAACTAATGGTTTTGGTAAATTGTGTGTAATAAGTTATAAAGTTTTATAATTTCCGTTTAGTAAAAACTGGCTAACTTCACGTTTATATCCCGATTCTCGCGTTTCTTATGTCCATCTTTTCGTATTAAGACGGGTTATCGATATTTGACATTTTCATAAATTTTCTCCCCTGATGAACAGTAACATTTACTTACGACTTCGTTTATTAACGTATAACTCGTTTTTAACGTAACTTTTTCGTTATTAATCCGTTTAACAAGTTTCTTACCTTTTCGGAATCGTCGTGAAATGTATTATCTTATAAAAATATAAAATGGATATGTTTTATCCACGAATTTGGACAGAATGTTTGAACATCTTTCACAAGTCCAAAATCAACCTTGTTTCCTTATTTGCACTTTATATCTTTTACCATTAGTATAATATTTCATATATGTCATATATGATACATATAATAATTGTCCATTTGTCCATCCAAGTTCTCATGTGTCCAACTTTTATAAAGTCCATCGTTTTTAACGTAACTTTTTCGTTATTAATCCGTTTAACAAGTTTCTTACCTTTTCGGAATCGTCGTGAAATGTATTATCTTATAAAAATATATTACAAGTGTACATATACACGAATTTGGACAGAATGTTTACATTGCTTTGATAAGTCCATAGTTAATCCTTGTTTCCATTATTTACCACTTTTGTATTTTACCTCAAATCTTACAATTTATATATAGGTATTATATCATATATATCTTATGTCCTTAGTCCATAATTGTCCTTTTTGTCCAACTTACTAAATCCTTAATAATACTAAATAAGTCATAACTTTATATAATAAATCATAAGTCACTAGTTTTTATATGTAGTTATTTTAGACACAACCATGTGTGTACAAGTCTTCCCATCTTTTATACCCTTATATTAACAACCATACAACATTAACATAAGTCCATAATTAGTCTTAACATGTCAAATATATTTCTTTAACTTGAAACATATTAGTAAACCATTAAAAACCCTAATTACCCCATAATCATTTTTACACCAAAATAACTTGATGCAATATTTTACCATCACTTTTAACATGATATATGTAATAACACCACATATATAAAAGTAACCCATATGATCATTTCAAGTGAAAACCTCATTTTCATGATAAAATCCTAAATGGTGATTTAAGCTAAAATAGAATAAACATATGCATGAAAACTTATAAAATGAAAGCATAAAGGTTTAAAGTGGACCTTATGATGAATGATGATGGTGATAAATAAGTGATAAACCCTTGTTTAGTCACAAAACCAAAGCTTGCACAAAGAAACCCTAGCTTTCCTTAATAAAAACCCTAGCTTTCTTTATCTTGATTAATACTTGAATATGGTTAACCAATGCTTGGGATCACCTTAGAATACCTT
>BQNB010149955.1:0-16101 GCA_026074375.1 Tanacetum coccineum
AAAAGTTGTTGATTCAAAAAAATTAAAGAACATATTTTTTTATTGTTTTGCCGTTCAGAAATAAACAAATGTGCAAATTCATCTTTTGATTTACAAGCACATCCAACAAAAAATTATACCTCAGCGTCGTCTGTGATATCAACAGTATAGTCAAATGACGAGAGTTTAAACGATAAATTTATTTGAGAATTTGCTTCCAAATTGAATTTCTTCATCATCATTTCATGTAACATTGAGTACATCAAATCTTCTGACATAATGGCACCTCGTTGTGTTTCATTATAATGAATTAAGCACTTGAAGTTTCCTATATTTGACGCCATATTTATTTTTATGATTCAGTTTATGATGTCATCACCTCATGTTGGTTTGAATATATATATATATATAGTCCATGTCATAGAATTGTCTAGTCAGTGTTTGTATAATGTCATAATAATTTAGTAGATCGCTACAATGATGAAGTGATCTAGTCCATGTCATAGAATTATCTAGTCAGTGTTTGTATAATATCATAAATTTCAATGTTTGTTAACAGTAAAACAAATGTCATAATAATTTAGTAGATCGCTACAATGATGAAGTGACCTAGTCCATGTCATAGAATTGTCTAGTCAATGTTTGTAGAATGTCATAAATTTCAATGTTTGTTAATAGTAAAACAAATGTCATAATAATTTAGTAGATCGCTGCAATGATGAAGTGATCTAGTCCATGTCATAGAATTGTCTAGTCAGTGTTTGTATAATGTCAAAGTCTTTACTTCAATTTCGTACTGTGTCAAAGTCATGGAAGTATTCCATAGATAGTTCCAACTTCATTCGTAAATACGGTTTACGTGAAAGAAATAATTGTTGTTTTTATTTAACCTTCAAGCAAAATATTGAAAGTTTTATATGCTTGATAGATGCTAATTTAACATTCTCACATGTAGTTTGTAATTTAAATTTTTTCTCTTTAACACCAATTGCTACATCAGAAGGTGTATGGTGTTTCTCATATGGGGAAAACTCAATGCTATTTCTTTGGAACCCGTCACTTAAAAAATTTGTTCGTATTTGAGTCCCCAATTACAGGTTAGAACCTAACTCACCCAAAATGTTATTTGGTTTTGGTATCCATCCTGTTAATCTAGACCCAACAATTTTGAAGATAATTATCCCTATTACGGTCAAGGTCCATGGTATGTGTCAGTATTGACATTAAGCTCGAGAACTTGGTATAAAGTTGATTGTGCCCATTTACCATGTGAATCTATAAGAATTAAACGGTCTGGTTAAGCAGTTGTTTGTGGTAAAAATTTCTGGGTTGGTTCAGAGAAGTTTTATGGTGATGATGTCATTTCATAGAAACTATACATGTTAGTTTCATTTGATTTGATTACTCACCAATTTCAGGTTATAGACATGCCTGAACATATGTTAGTCGGGGAATTTTTACCTCTATACTATATTTCCTAGCTTGGAAACTCTATTATAACAACTGGCAGTTTTAATTTTGGTGACTTTCGTATTATGTATGCATGGGAGCTAGAAGTTCATGATGGTGAAGTTTCATCGTATAGACAACTATTCTCCATTTCATACACAGTAGAGCATGAACTCAAATTAATAGGATTTACTAAAGATTAGCAACCAATAGTTGAAGCTTCGATCTTCCAACAATTGCATCAGTCACTTCAAGTGTTCAATCTAACCTTTAGAAATTTTCAAAACGTTGGCATCGAAGCAAACCATGGTTCATTTTTCACTGGCCCATACAAAGAATCACTACTTCTTGTGAATGAACAAAGCAGGGCAATAATATTTTAGGTTTTGTCGTTAATGTTATTGTTTTATGCATGTTATGTTATAACTGTAGTAGTCTTTTTTATTTTTAGATTGAAAGTATTTTCATGTTCAATATTGTGTTTAAAATGATTTTATTCACTTTTATATATAATGTTTTTATTTTTTAGATTGTTATAATACTTGTCTTGGCCAAAACTGGTACAGTAAATGTAACCACTTGTATACACACTTTTGCTTTCTATATTGTTCCTCTATATATATCCCACTTTGTTACTCAATTCACACACTTCTATTTTCATCATCAAAATCCTCTACCATTTTCTTTCTTACTTGTTTACAATTTCCAATTACTTACCTTTTGATATCCAAATGAAAATCATGAACAAATTGCCTGTTAAGAGTTTACTAAGGTTTCGTATGGTGTCAAAGTCATGGAAGTTTACAATAGACAGTAACATCTTTGTCCGTGAATACGCATCTCGTCAATGTGCAATGTGTTGTTTTATTTTAAAGTATGATATGGGTAATGAACAGGTTATGTGTTCTGTAGATGGACAAATGTCCTTTAGTTGGCTAAATATAAATTTTCTACAAACATATCTAACACCAATTACCACTTCTGAGGGGGTATGGTGTTTTTCATTTGGTCGTTATGTAGGTGCAATTCTTTGGAACCCATCTATAAGAAAATTTTCTGGAATTGAAGTCCCTTACATGGCCAATAGGTTAAGAATTGATAAAATAGTTTGGGGTTTTGTTGTCCATCCTGACACGTTAGACCCAACAATAGTTAATATTTCTATGCCCTTTTACGGAGACGGACCGTGGCATGTGTTATTGTATACTTTGAACTCGGATACATGAAGAGTTCTTGGGAATGCTCGTTTGCCCCGTATCGGTATAAGAATAAAACGATCATGGGGAGTAGCAGTTGTAGGTAGTTGTATTTTTTAGGGTTGTTCTAAAACAATTTATAATGATGATGGTTCTTCTTACAATCTATATATGCTTGTTTCTTTAGATTTGATTAACCACTGATTTCATGTTTTAGACATACCTACTCAGTTAAGAAACGACCTTCTAGTTCCATTCTATATTTCCAAGATAGGAAACTCTCTTGTGATTTCAGGAATCACATTGACAATGATGAGAACTGGTATATTTGTGCATGGTTGTTAGAAGTCGAAGCTGCTGTTGTAACCTCCCGGAGAGTGCTATTTGTCATGCCCTCCCAAAATATTGCAAAATTAATTGGATTTACAATGGACGATGATCCAATTGTTGTAGTTGATATGGGACATGAAATAGTTCACACGTTACAAGTTTACGACCGTCCATCACAACAATTTCATACACTTGGAATTGTAGATAATGGTGGATCGTTCTTCATTGGCCCCTACAAAGAATCACTAATTCTTTTTAATGTTTAATAACTTGCGTATTTGGTTGTTTAATGCTTTGTAGCTTTCTATTTTGTAATGTATTTTTAAATTCTGTATTTTTATATTAGTTTCAGTAATGTAACTTTAACATGTCATGTTATTGTAATATAAGTATTAAATTTTGTGAATCGTGTTGTCTTTCAACATTGTTCCTATATTTATTTTCTTTTTATTTAATAGTTTTGATTTTTATAAAACTGTAAACTCTCGCCAATAACTATTTACAAAAAATACCCACCAAAAACATATCGTTACTATAAAAGCATGTATTATCCCTAATAACAACAACAAATCAAAAACACACACCCTTACCACAAGAACCACTAATACATCACACAATTATGGTGATGATGGTGGCACATGAAGCTTTTGCGTGTACTTGTGGAGCCGGAGATGTAGTTCTACGAGAATCGTATCAAGCTAAAACTTGTGGTAAACTATACTATGCATGTCCAAAATCCAAGGTGAAAATCATTTTTTCTGTATTATAGAAATTATATGCTTAGTTGTTAATAGTTGAATTTTTTACTCTTGAATAGCCGCGACTAAATTACTACGGCTGTGAATTTTTTTCATGGAAAGAAGAACGAGTCCGTCAACTAATCAGTTCTCTAGGAGCTTCATCTACTCCAAGTTTTTCTCCAGGAACTTCATCAACTCAAATTTTTTCTCCAACACCCTCCATGCCTCCTAATTATTATGGGGGATCTTCAAGCAACACAGAGTGCTCAAACTGTAAGCACTTGCTTGGAAGGATAAAGGTGCTTCAGGCAACACTGGAAATGTATATGCATCCGAAACAACACACACTTGATTCAACTGCACTACTTTACGATCTTGACAATGACATGGAAAAAATTAGTTTGGAATAGAGTGTCATTTGGAAGGGAATTTGTATGCTTCATTTGGTTGAACTGTTATGGCTATTCCAATGTATTAAATTTATGTCTCTAATAAAATGTTTGTGTTTCCGTAAAAATAACAACTTAAAGCACAACACATAACTCATTCATTAAAATAAAAGTACATATTACATAAATTAAACATAATACGGAATTTTAAACACAATACGGGATTTTAAATAAATACATAAATTACAATAACATTTTTATCCAACCCTTTTTATCCCTTATTTGTTTTCCTAATTTTTCCCCGTCCACAACAAATCTCTGTTCATCTCGTAGTCTAATTTAGATTCTATTTTTAGAAAATTTTCAATCACAGCACGCTGCTCCAGTGGAATGTCTCTGCATTCCTTTTATGCTTTCTGCAAATCATCTTTAGCTATACTTGCCTCATTAAATTGGTGCGCTAAGTTCATCATCACTAACTGACGAACTCGATCCTCCTGAATTTGTTTTTCAAGTATAGCTTTGATTTGATCATAAGAATGTGGAACCGAACACCCCATTTAGATTTTTGTTAAATGATATATATAAAAAGGTTTGTGTTTAAATTGTTTATAGTTGAAGGTCAATTTATCTGTTTAAAAACAGCTAAAAAATTATCAGTTGCATGTGCCAAATCACATGAAATTCTTAGTGATGAAACCATTGCCAGGGACTTGTCAACTCAATGTTTATATATTATCATTGAATTTTCTAATCTGTTAGTGAATAGTAATAATCATGTGTTAAATCGCGTCCAATCCTTAGTGATGAAACCATTGTCAGAGACTTGTCAACTCAATGTTTATATATTATCATTGAATTATCTAATATATAAACCTGCCCACCATCTTATCATTTTATCAGACAACTTGTTAACAGTACTATCTCTAATGGATGTTAATTTCAATAACGAAACTGATCCATGGGAATTCGGTCTTGATATAGATGATTCCGATCTTCATTTAACACCTTCTTTGCGTTCCTCAAATAGCACAAATGTTGAATCATCTACCTTAATTCAAAATCCAGTTATGATAATACATGGTCCTGTAGGTGTTGTTCAACTATCTAGTAACACGCGTACTGAACCATATCCCTCAATCCCAAATCCAGTTTGGATAATACCCGGTCCTGCGGGTATTGTTCAACAAGCCAAACTGCTTAAAGAAAAAGTTTTTATTCTTGATTCGGATGGGGCTTTAATGTCCACACAAAAATATATGCAAAAAATAATTGAGGATTTGGGATAGGATGATGATTTCAACAGTGGAGCGTGGGTTAGTGCCACTAACTATGTGATGGAATTTGGTGGCACTATAACTGGATGTTGGGGAGACATCGACAACTTTCTGAAAAAGGGAAAACTTGACCACATTGTTTCAATAGTAAAGTCTTGTTCTCCGAATATGCTTGGCGATCTAAATGTGACTTTGAAAGACATATCAAGTACAATACATGGAACAATACATCACAAAGTCATCGGTGAGGGTGGTTATGGAAAAGATATTACTATAAGAGCTGCTATGATACTAAAAATATCTCTTTTTTACTCCTAATTTGCATTACCTAAACATTACAATAAGAAATGTGGTTGAAGTTTTCCATAAAGATACCGTTCTTGAAAGTGGCATTGGTTAATCTTATCATTATTATGTCTGTTTATGTTTTTTAATCAAGTTGTATTACAACAATTATCATCGATTGTAATGTTTTTTTTAATGCAATGTCTCCTTATTATTGGTTTATCAAAGTGATATACAATATTATTTCACACAAAAGGTTAGACTATCAACATATAATATATTCAAAAAAAACTAATCATAACCACAATCTCTAGTATCCTCACACCTAGACAAATAAAAACATTAACATATGTTATTTCTAATTGTCTCCCAAAACTCTTGAGGATCACCGTTCACTATTGAAATTCTTTCTGAACAAAAATAGGAGATTAACCAACATGTGATGACTCCATAGTCTGAGTAATTGGTTTGTTGAGGGACATGTATACCCAAACCATCATTGTATGAATTGGAAATTATAGGGTCCTTTAGTTTCATTGAAACAACCATGCCCTTGCAAAATGTTATTAACCACAGGTGTCCGACGTTGAATTTGGTTCGATAACAAATTCTTTCTTCCCTCGTTATGCAGGGAGTCGAACACATAAACATGAGAATTGGGTAAGTCTATTACACCCGTAACCCAATGATTTACTCCAACATGTATGGGCAAAAACACATACAAATATATTATGTCAAACTAAATAACTTATTAAATACTAATCATACATAAATTGTATTAATAGTTTTAATACGAATAAGTAACGAAATAAGTACCCAATTAACAACACTCCCTGCTGGATACGGACGCGTTGACCCATCCAATGTTCCAATAGTGTGTTGGTCCGTCTCTATCAGAAAATGTTGATTTTCCGGGTGTACACTTATTGTATTTGTATACGCCACTGTCCATGGGGCATTATTACGCCTAAACCTAATTAAGAGCTCCATCCACGAGTTCAAGTGCTGATTAGAAACAAAGTAATAAAATAAATAGATGTTATTGGCTAAAAATATAAATAACTCATGTATTAAACTTGTATTAATAAACTTACCTCTCCGGACAACCTACCCACTGGATTGCGCGAATCAATGTCAAGCATACACAAATGTGGAACTAGTTGTTGCCAAAAGGTAACTGGAACTGAATAACCCTTCATATAACAATCTAAGTAAATCTGATCGGGGTCATTTAAAAATTCTGTGTAATTAACATAATCTTCTCGTTTCACCTAAACAGCCAAGTTAATAACCAATATCAATGCACATACTTTCATGCATTTATTTATTAATTTATATACAAGACTAGCAATTACCTTCTCAGGGTCCACGTTTTCACACACTAGGTAATTACCAGTGAATTGTCCACCAAAAAAAATCGCGTCAGCGCCTCCTTCATTTTCATCATCAAACGCATTCCTAAGATTCAAAGGTGATAAATTAGCCTTCATGACATTATTCTTACTTTTATTACCATGTTGCTTGGGTAAAACGATAGTAGGAAGTTGTTCCATGTACGGAGTCTATTTATAAAGGCTAGGACGCTGTTCCCTCTTTCCTCAATTCAGTATATTCTAAAAAATTGCAATTAATAAACATTTATTACTTCATGATGGTTAGTATCATATAATCATATTTGTATATAAATTTAGCATTACCTGGTTAAATAATCCAGCAACATCGTGATGCCTCTCAATAGGGGGTTGCAAATTTGGATTACCCATATGAGATGGGATCGGACTTTGCGAATTATAAGTACCAGGATGCGAGGGGAAAACGGGTTGCCAATAAGGAGTGGCCGACTGCGCCGGCATCTGGCTTTGCCAATTTAATGGACCAGGTTACGACGACATTGGGGTTTGCCAATTTGTTGGCGTACCGATATTGAAAAGGAGCTACTGTTAGGATGTGTCTGGAATGATGAGGGACCACCCTGTGGACACCCATAAAATACAAACTTAAATTATTTACTTACTTTTCCTTATATTAAATGCACAATAATTATACATGCATGCTTGGGAATTCACTTAAATCACTTATCCCATAGGTCCTTTATTTTCTTGTCGCACCTGCTCAACATTCATATCCTCCATAAATTTACGCACTTTTTCATTCGTTTCTTGATGATCAGCTTCTTTTTTTCTAATTTCCTCAATATCTCTTTTTTGTTCCTCAAATTGTCTATAGAATTCTGAGGGAACTTCATACATATTTTGACGGTTTAAATGACGAGGTACTCGTTCAACTTGACTAATACCGCCGTCAAAGTATGCCCTACTAGAAATCCACCAGTCCGATCGATCGGTCTCATCTGGTGTCAATCTTGTAGCAGTCATATTTCCCTTAAAAAGAAAATAAGGAAATTAATTATGCATTAAATAACATAATCAACTTAATAAACTATAAAATTAAATCAAACTAGCATGAAAAAAAACCATGAACCATGGTTCCCATAAACTTCCCCTTTTTTTCCAAGCAGCAAATCTAAGATACCGATTGTAACAATTATAATATTTAGTCGCCGTTACTCGAAAAGACTCCAAAATCCAAGTCTACAAAAAAGACATTGCTTTAATTATTTTACGTTATACATATAACTTAAATGCATAATTAAATATTATAAACTAAATTATGACATACCTTGAATGCCCAAGTATATCCAAAGATCGAATGCGATTTCTTATCAATTTCAGTTGTAGGCTTAGTGGCATATAATTTCGGCCAACGTCTAACGTTTGCATTCTTGAGTTGGGAGTACAATGTCGGCCAAACATACGAACCCCAAGGATAGTTGTCCCAACCTACTCTATCATTTGCTAACTTAAACATCCAATCGAGGATCCTACATTTAGCCTCCACACCTAATAAAATAAGCTGCAAGATGCCTAGACAACAAAGGCTAATAGCATCATCGTCGTGTAATCTATCAAACAACTCGTCCTTAATGATTCTTAATACCATATTGCCTGTAATATGTTCCCTATCTAAATATGACGGAAACACCCGTCTCCTAAAAGGAATAGGCAACTCACCGTCGTTATAGTCAGCCAAATTCTCGACCCCAAACCTTAAACTAACCAGGCAAAATTCCTCTCTCCCAAATTTTATTTTAATCTTATCAGTTATATAGTAATACAAAGGGACATTTTTATTTTCATCACCTTCTACCTTAAGTTGCTGACCTAACATGAAATGTTTAAGATACAATTCTCTGTCCAATCATTTTGATCTAATACCCAACCAAAATAAGATCACCGAAATAGTTCTTCCCGTTTAGTGCCACTAATTTTTTTCTCTAACTATTTTAAGCAACCGTAACTTACTTCTACAATTAACAAGAACACGGGATACCCAAATTAACAAATAAATAATTACTTCACAAACAAACATCAAAAAATAAAATACTGGATAATTTAAAATATAAATATTATACCTCATAACCGGTTAAATCTATCGTATAATAAATAAGTAAAACACGAAGTGAACAACAAAACTCTTTAAAAAATACCGCAGCAACACCACCTCAAAACCACCGCAAACCGCAACAACAACAATGCAACAACAACAACAAAAGCTTCAAACTCAATCAACAACAACAAGAACTTCTTGAATTCAATTACTGTTTTTTTAACTAAAGATAGGCACAATTTTATCTACTATTCTACTTTTGATTTATATGCATAATCAGATTCGTCTTTTAGAAAATAACAAAACAATACTGCAATTGGCAATGATCAATCTTTTCATACTGTATGATACTGTGCTTCACAGATTTTTTTTTTTTGGCATTATCGCTACCTTCGGGGCCCGATTTTGAAGTGGGCCATCTGAAAAAAGCTGACGGACGTGACATTTTTTATATTCGCTATTAAAGGGGCGCGATTTAGGACTAGGACAAATTAGGGCTCAAAATTCAGTTTCGTTAATTGCTAGGTTCGTTAAAATTGTGACACGTGTAGTTCGAGAAGATCGCTACTTTGGGTCATTTTCGAGAAAAAAAAATTTGGGTCTCTCCGGGATAACATGAATCCCGATGGGTCATTTGTGTAATTTTCGCATATATTTAAGAATTAAAACAACAAGATCTCTTTTTCTATAATTTTGCCAATTCTAATTGCATAGGGTTTATAAATCAAAATAGTAGGTTCACAATTGAAATTAATGGTAAACACAATCGAATATTTGGTTAATTTAACCACGCAATTACAGTTATCAATGCTAATTCAAGAACCCTAGGTTTTCTACATGAAAGCGTAAAGTAAAATAAACCGAATCAACTCTAATCATGAAATAAAACTCGATGAATCAAGCACCCTAACATTAAATTAAAAGGTAAATGAAAACTAATTACCACAAATTGTGATCTAATATAGGGAATGGTGTATGAAGATACCTTATCCTACTGCTTCTTGAAAGTCTATTGCATCTGATAAACCGTAACAAAAACCTTCTGTGGAAGGAGCTCCACGATCCCCACATATCTAGGGGTACCAAATTATTTCAGAGAATGGCGCCAATATTTTCAATCTAATTAGTCGATAACCGCGTCTTCTTCTGGTGAGGAGCTATATGTTAAAAATATGATAAATAAGTAATTTTATAGTTTTATTATTGTTTTAAGAGTTTTTTTATCTTGTGCCCTAATGGCAGATTATAAGAAGGCCAGAAGTACATAAAAAGTACATAGGGTCTCATAGAAAAGTACACATGGATACATAAAATGTAGATCCATGTGTACTTTTTTATGGGACCATGTGTACTTTTTTACCTTCTTATCATGTGCTCCTAGGCCAGAAGATAGAAAAACCCTTGTTTTAATAAGCTTATAGTTTTATACAGTGTTTTAAAACCCGGTTCGACCTAGCCGGCTCAACCGGCTGAACCGGTTCAGATTAGAAAAACGGGTCAAATTAAATCGGGTTTTATATTTTCGAAACCCGGTTAGACCCGCCAGGTTTGAAGTGACCCGGCTCAACTCGTTTCGTGGTACCCGACCGGGTTTTGATTTTTTGTGTTTTTTAGAAATAAAGCAAGTTAATTGTACAAATGTGCGATGTAATTTTATTTTTAAATATTATATTTGTTATTAAATAGCTGTTAGGCTCAATATATGAAATATTTATGATTTATATATATACTTTTATTTTTATCATTGCAAATAATTTTTATTGTTTTATTATGGAAGACCGGGTTGACCTGGTGATCGAACAGGTTGAATCGGTGACCCGGTGACTTGACCGGGTCAATTAGAGATCTGGTTTTCATAATATTGGTTTTATAATTAATCTATGTATTTTTTGCTATATATTTTCACTATATTTTATAGTTTTACAGTATATATTACTATTATTGTTATTTACATATACCTCTTCATTAGTATTTTGATTATTATGAATAAGGATTAGTCATATCAATCAGATTATCGGGTCTATAAGATGTTCAATGAAAAGTAACTAACACGTAATCGGACCTATATTAAACGGATTTGTCAAGTTCAGGTCAATCAGGTAATTACTTACTAAGATATGAACAATAATTGTGTATGATCTTTCTTTTTTCGCAGAGGGTTGTCTCGCTATGTTTTCATACGTTTATTGAGGTTTTTTTCCAAATATTTTACAACATAAACAAATCCAAAACAACATGTCCTAAACAGGGGGATTGGCTCGGGTATGTATTTGTACCCTCAACTCGGGTTGACCCGACCCGATTGAACCCGAACCCGACCAACCCAACTCGGACCCCTAACTACAACTTGTCCATAGGCGGCTCATTGTAAAATACCCACACAAACAATTAGATAGGTAAATTAATGGGTGTATATTCACCCTAAAAACACCCACAATAGCTCACCCACCGATAAAAAAAACCTATTTCGTGGGTAAATAACATTTACCCGCTAAATTAATTACAAATATAGCCACAATAACGCACGATGTGGGTAATCCATGGGAAATGTTTTGGCACTAATTATTTACCCACATATTGCACACCAAATATATTTATGTGGCTAATTATATAGGTAAATCTATGGGAAATTCGAGGGGAAATAAAATTGACTTTGAAAGTCACTAATCATGGGTAATAGGTGGGTATGATGTGGATAAATGCCATCCAAAAGATCAGTGTGGGTAATTGTCGTGTGTATTCGGTTGAATTCTTGTAGTGATCATTATAAATAAGAATACTTACATCCTCTATGTGAGATTACTAAGCTAGTGAGGAGAAGAATCGGGGTATAGAAATTGGTTTTCAAAACTTTACCTTTTAGGCACATTTGGTGACCATGTCAGGACGATGGTCCTGAAGCTGAAAAGTTGTGTTTTTTCCTTGTTTCTTTCCGAATCAAGCACAAGTCACGTGTATTCAATCCAAATGCGTCCCAAATGATAATTACACTAAAAGAAATGATTTAACGCAATAATAGAGCATATTTATATGATTTTGAGGGTTAAATGACCCCGAAAAAAGTGTATAAAATGACACCTCATCACCGACTCATGTACTGCATTAAACAATAAATAGAGCGCTATCTTATCTTTCTTACGGGTCTCTTTTAAAACATTAAGCTCATTTCCCACCAAGGTTGCAGCACCAACTGACTATATATAGCCAGTTTCCACTAAATCCCACACATCTTGTGCACCGAGCAACACACACATTTGATAACTCCAGTTGTCATAATTCAGTTTCATGAGTTGCGGCAACGTAATAGCCCAAGTGAAGTACTCCCCTAATATGATATTGGCTCCGATACCAATTTGATAAGAAAGGAACATATGAGAAAGGGAGTTTTAATAACCAAACTCTTTTATTTCTTACTCATGATACATACATGGATCTTACACCTATTAATAATAGTAGGAAGACAACTCTTTAAACAACAAAACATCATAGAATCAAAGCATAGAATTAAACTTGGCTTTTTGGTAGAATGAAAGGGTATAAACAACATGACTTGTCCCTTTTATTTCTTAGTTACATTCTAATCAAAACGGTTTCCACTTGATGATTTCCATTACTTCAATTAAGTTTATGCTCAACAAGTCCGCCATTACTCTTTACCATTGATAATAGCACCGCTTCCTTGTCTAAGGGTCGCCCACTGAATTTTGATAGTGCGTCTCATGCTCATTTCAAGGTTATCGAGTTTCCTCAATGATAAAGCATCGTACGCTTCCCTAAAGTGCTTCGGAGGACATGAATCGTTTGAGTTAATGGAACATCTTAATAACGCAGTGACTCCATAAACCAAATATGTAGTTGAGATTTTGGAACTATAGCGATGTAACAACAAGAAGCCGGTAATAAAATTATTTGAGTCAGTTTGCCTCCTTCTCCGCCATGTCCATTATCTGATGCCAACACCAAATACATACCTGCAACCATGGTTTAATGGGATCAAAAGTGCCCACGGTATAATTTGGAAGCTCATTGCTACTAAGATAAGATATAGCCAAACTGCTTAGTATAGTCAAATTATTTAGTTTAGGATTAATGTAAGAAATACCTCTAGGTAGTCACAGAAACTAAATTAGTTCTATTGCGGCTACTCATGAACTAAAACCCGTAAGCCATTAGACTATCGGTTTAACCCAACACTAATAGAGAGTTTAATCACTTTCAAAACACCATACCTTTCTAACAGAAATCATATCCGATCAACAACCCCAACTAACACAACAAATCTAAATTAGAATATCAATATAGAATTGCAATTTTTTGGTTGGCATTGACTTTCTAGTCTTATTCATTTTATATAAAGTTGTGTAAAAAAAATTCATTTTTCACAAAGTTTGGCAAAATAGTTTTCGTCTATCAGTTTCAGAGCGTTGCCACTTAGTAAACCTTATTAGTGGAGAGTACACATATCAAAAATCAAAATACAGTAATTCAATAAACATATATCAAAACACATGAAAAACGTTAAGTTACATGTCTTATCTTGCATCTCCTACTTAATCGTCTTCAAAAAACGCAAGAGGTGAACAAATAAGTGCTACTTTGGCAACTGGTTACATACATGTGTTACCAAAATTAGTTTTTATATGAGGATAGATCGAGAGGATTATTTAAGGCCGAATAGTTTGGTTTTTTGCACAAAAAATATGGACATTCAACCTATTTCCAAATCATAATTTCCCACAGCAAAGCACACTCGATCATTACTTTATGTGTTTCTAGCTATTTACTACTCTCACATAATCAATTCAAAACGCATATCGAAACACCCTTACATGCTTACTAAAAGAATCAACTAACCACAAAGATAGATTTAAAAAATGAGCACAAACACACGACAAACGAATGAAACACTCGATGATCGATGCAAGATGAATAGCATGTTGTTATGAACTTTCGATTTACTTTGTAAGTATATTAGTATTTAAGTTAAACTTTCAAATCTATATGAAAAATAATCAATAAAATATTTAAGAAAAAAACTTACCTTAAAATGTGGAACTTTAGTAATCGGTTTTTTCTTATCTCCATATCTTCACTGTGAGACACAACAAACATTTTATAAAGAAAACAAAATCAGATTTTATACTAACAAAATCAAACAAAATGTCTCACTAATCTAATAACCAAAACGCATGTTTCACTTTAAATTCTGGAAGAAAGAAAAGTAAAAACAAAACCTACACAACAAATCAAACAGAAGAAAACTCTTAGATAAGAAATTAGGGGGAAAACGAAAGGAAGAAAGTATCACCGAACGACAAGTTGTGGCCATAGCCGGAGCGATTGTTGTGATCGGCGCCTCATGCTGCCACAATCTACCCATAAAATATGTTCTTTGGTGCAAAGTGCAAATATTTAAATCTCAAGATTAAGTTATAAGTTTGGTCAATTGATTAAGGTAGAATAACTTACCCTACAACTATGAGTTATAGCATGATTCTTCTTTTCCATTCTGATTTGTGGATATGATGAACAAGGATTTTAACACGCGCATTTCAGTGGAGCATTTGTATACGATAGTGTTGTGACCGTCGGAAGAGTAGATTCTTTATAAATTAAACCCGGTTTTCATGTGTTAACTGTGCTTATTGCGGTAAATTAGACACAACGTTGCCAAAAAAAAGATAAAATAATTATTATTGGATTACCGAACCGGACGGTCTTCTGGGTAAGATACATAGAAAGTTACACAAAATAGTTTTCATTTCTTGTTGGCATCTTGATCTTCTGGTAAATATGGTGTTGGTAAATGTGGTGATAGTGTTCCTGAATGAGAGAAAAATCAATAACAAATATTGTCATAAATAAAAAAGCGTCACAAGAATACCTAGAATAGTTATTCAAATTCCATTATGCAGCATCATATAAAGAAGAGTAATGCTATTTAGACCTAAAATGCATGTCTAAATACATGCCTAATGCATAAATCACTTGTACATGTGTATTATGTATTTTCTCTCTCTAAATTCTCACCAATATATTTTTCAAATCAATCAATCAAATTATTAGGTCCATTAGTAGGCATTATTATTAGGCACAACAATCATTTTTCTTTAAAGAAACTTACCGTATTAGCTCATAATAATATTAATATGATGTGCATACAACTAAAAGAGGCAAAAATAAAACAGTACGTCCAACATTTTGAGTGATATAGCTATGACTAATTAACTATGTGATGACATAATAATCATAGTTTGCTAAAAGTAAAATGTCACATGTAATTGAAATGGAAGTACGCACTTGATGTAGTACAAACCACAATATTTTCTAGTGGTGTTCGATATGTTTATATGTGTAATACGGAGTTACACTTTTCGATATTACATTCTACATTTTTAGAAAATGGATTTATTTAGATTTAAGATACTTAAAAATATATAGCAAAATAAATTTGAAAAATAAAACACTTATGTAACAACACTAGTCAACACCAGTACACCACGTCCATATATCGCTTTGTATCTCATGTCCTCTCTGGAATCTCAAATTCTCATATATCAAACTTGCTTTGGCTTTATAAATTCAGTTCTCAAATAATATGGAGTATACATCTAATCTGTCACTTCATACGTGTAGAAAGGAGCTATAATGTAATTTTTCATCTTATTATTTACTTTCACATTCTCATCTAATCTAATTATCTATTTATTAAATTCAAGTAATCAAATGCCAGTCTTATTTATTAAATGAGTTTTGCTATATACTCTTATATTATAATATTATATTTGTAAAACCTAAAAATCTCAACAAGTGTAAAATTACCAAAATACCCCTAATGCAAGAAAATTCCATAAAAGCTTAAACAAACTTCATTTAAATGTTAGAAATTTTGAAAATACAACATGTGACAATTATGAAATTTATGTAATTTTAAAATACCTTATATTATATAAGAAAAATAATTAATAATTATGTATATATAAGTTATGCCGAAATTAAGTGTATTTAA
>BQNB010149956.1:0-16101 GCA_026074375.1 Tanacetum coccineum
AGAGAAAATCAGTGTTTTAACTTGTTACTTTCGGGTGCACTATTTCATCCACATGGGGAAGAGATATCTTGTTATTTTTAGTATGCATCATTTGAGATACCAGGGGGAAATGTTGTAAGAAGATGTATTCTAAACGTGAGAAGATTGGTTATTGATTTAAGAAATGCTTCCTCAAACGGTTAATCATTAAGCTTATTTTTTTTAAGAGAGTAGAATTAGTTGATAAAAGAGGTTCACATAGGCTTGATAAGTATGATGATTCCTTAAGATAGTCAGTATTCTGCAGAAAGAATTGAGTACATTTGGGACTTAGTTGACTTAGGTGTTATCATTTCGACTACTTAGAGGGGATAATTGTGACATCCGGGACTTAATTGACTTTGGTTTTTCAATTTATATCATCACTATCATGAAAGGAGAAATACGAACATCCAAGACTTAATTGACTTTGGTGTTATGGTTTCGAATTAGTTGTGTACTTCAGATATTTGGGCTTTATGCATCAAGACTGCTTGATGCGGCTTGCATATCTGAGTTGAATCTACTCAAGAAAGGATTGCTGGTTCGGGGGGAAGCTAAGACAACTTTCAAAAGGATATTATCGAGACAGACTACAGATTGCTGTCATGGACAAAATGACTTTGTCATTTTCGGTTTGACCATTTTTAGGTCTTGTCTCATACATAATCTTGCGAATATATAAATGAATAGTGTAGACTAATATTAGGCAAATATCGTGTTTAAGTACGAATTTTGAAGAATTTCTTAGTAAATTAAAAAAAATTCAAATTACCGTGCTCAAACACCATATAATTCCCTCATAATCTGAGGGGGAGCATTAAAAACGTTCCTAATATGGCTTGTTAATAATTGGACATTTTTTCCCTCAAACCAGTTATATTTGAATCAATTGATATCCAAAATATCACGAGATTTAATATTTTTTATAATAGGAGAAAATATGATTAAAATATATGGCTAAAGATGTGAGTTTTAATATCTCTAGTATACGCTATCCCATATATGTGTTAAACTCTTTCGATTAATCGATGCACATATGAAGGGGGAGCAAATGGTTACGTGTTGACAAAAATGTGGAAGTACCAAAGACCGACCATTTAATTTACTGTATTGGAGTTATAAGGTGGTTAAGTTTATTTATTCATTCCCATGATCCAGCCAGAACCGGAGAGATCTACCCAGGGATATTCCACTAGATAGTATAGTAGTCCTTAGGTATGAAAACAAGAGTAAAAGTAAGAATAAGGGAAAAGTGCCGACTGAGATGGAGCTAGTACTGGAACAAACACAACAAGGTACTAGTTATGAAGTCTCGGTAAGCGCTGAAGGGGTTGAAGAATTTTAAAGAAAAGTTAAGATAAAGGGTGAAAAGGAAGAAGCCCTCTCTACACTTAGGCAGAAACCGGGTCAATACATCTGCTGTCAAGAATCACAAAGATGATTGCTGACATTGAAGACTGACATCATGGACCCAGTGATGCAATGCACAACCCTCCCTAGCCACTTAGAATCTCTCAAAAGATTTTTGTTTCATTTCTTACAAAGATTACACGCATTTCTATCAACTTTCTCACTCCGAGTCAGTTGGTATTGAAAAGGTAGTAGTCTGCTCCATCATCCGATCACTAAAACCAAAGTGCACTATTGAGTCTAGAGCCAAAAGAGATCATCTATAAATCTCATTAGGATACTTGTTAAATATTATGCTTGCTATTTCACACAATGTAAATAACGAGAAATATATAAAGAGTCCTACGCATTATCCTTGTGATTTTGCCAGAACATGAGAATGATACTAAAGTATTCACAATGACGATGGAAATCCTGTTTGAGCCAACATCAAACAAACTTATGGTAGGTGACTTGTGCGATTCTATATGAATCAAACTCGTGACAACTGGAAAGAAACGATGGTGCGATTCTACAAGAATCAAACTTGTTCCAGTATATGAATTGACGATTGATGATGAAATTTTGAAATGATTAACACTCTCGATGTGTCACAAAACCACTTTAGTAAGTGACACGTCGATTGATTTTCAAATCGATTATTCTATTAAATCAGTGAGAAAGTAACTCACTGGTTCACTCTTATCGTGTTGTCTGCTTTGAGACGTTCCGGTAATAAGAACATGCTGATTTTGATAAATCTAATACATATGTGTTAGAAAGATTCTATACTATAGCTGGAAATCCTGTCAAGGAGATTCTTCTTAAATTGAATCTACCTGATCACAGGTCAATCCTCACGGATTCGAAGGTTACTCCAACCAAACACATGCAAATGACAAAGCCATATTCGTCCCTCTACTTTATTGCTAACTATTTTAATGCAGGATACTTAAAGATGGAGGTAAAGGTACCTGATTCCAGCTATCTCAAAGATTCATAACCACATGCTCATACCCGATCGACAAATATAAAGACATCATGAAAGCTCAAGTACATGTTTCAAGACTTCCGCTACTCTGATACCGTACGTCCTAGTTGAAGCGACAAAGTGTTAAAATTAAAGAACCCCAAGAAAGATGCATTATTAAATCTTTTCAAGTTAACATAGAAAGGTATGAGCATGTCGGTCCAAAAGTCACAAGTTCACAAGATGACAAAGTTTACAAGATGGCGAAAAGAGATTATGCTTGGTTGATGATCTCAAGATGCTCAAGATCACACAATTACATACAAGTCAAAGGAACAAGCTCAAGCCAAAAGTCAATGATCACTACGCCATATTCACAAGAAAATGAAAAAGAAAAAGAAGTTTGCGAGCACAAGACGAAGACCTTCATAGTATGTTAGGTTTAAGCTTTTGTAAAATGGAGTGACCTCCCTTAGGGGGAGATTGTTAGGAACACAAAAGTGTCGTCACTTCCATAGATATCATTAGATAGCTCGTTTAGTTATTTTTGGAAACTTACTAGGCTAGTTAGCCCAAGGCCCATAGAAAGCCCATAGAAAGCCCATGAAAGCCATGTCCATAGCCAGCCATAGGAAGTATAAATACCCTTTCCATTCTATGGAAAGGGTATTGGTTGTTTATTTTACACACACATTAATGCATTTTCCCTTCATGTTTACTTTCTCTCTCTAAAGTGTTCATCTAACCATTCTCTCTTTAAAACTATCTCTCTTTCCCTCATCAAGTATGTTATTAGATATTCTTCAACCCGCAAGATATCTTAACAATTTGTTAAACCGCTAGTATGTTTAAAACACACAAGTTAAATCTCAACCTTATTTTCACAAGTTAAACCAAAAGATGGAACTTAAACCGCTTCCTTGAAAGATCTTAAACCGCATGACGAACATAAACCGCAACTAGCTAAACCTATAGTTTAAACCTCAACCTAAACCGCAACTCGTATTCCACTACTTTTGTTAGCCTTAAAATATGTCGACTTATAGGAAATTACATTATTTTACTATAGCGATGTCGAATAAGAACTAGAAATGATAAGGTAGAATAAATAGGTCACACAAAGGCTATAAATACCCCTTTTATACTTCCATAGGAGGGTGAGGAAATCATTTGTAACATCTCATAGTGTGTGTTTTCTCCTCCTTCTCTCTAAAAAACACACACTTTTCTATTTCTCTCTCTAATCTATTAAACATGGCTTACTTTCTATTCTTTCCTCCCCGAATCATGTTAGTTTAATGAATTATTAATGTTAACAATTGGCATCAGAGCTAACCGAGGGCATTTTGTGTTTGTGTGTTGCTTATTTGAGGTGTTTCGTGGCTTTTTTGGCTTATTTCGAGCTTATGTATAAGCTACGGGGTGTTTGGTTCGTGCTTATTGTGACAAAAAGCAAGAAACTTTCTTATTCCTTCATGTTTCTTCTTTTTTTATCATATATCAAAGCTTATTTTGATTCCAAACTGCTTGTTTGAGCTTCTTTTGATGTTTTGGCTTATTTTGAGTGGTTTAAAGGGGTGTTTAGTTTACGCTTATTTTTGAAAAAGCTTGGAGCTTTCGATGTAAACAACCCTTATTGCTTATTGATATATGTTTTTGTGGCTTATTTCATAGTTTAACGAGCTTATTTTTTGAAAAAAAAATTAGTTCATTTTTTGAAGGAGGCGAAATATGACAGGAAAAATGACAAGAAATTTGTGTCTTTAGTGGCCGGTTATCAATGTATTTATCATAAAGAATCAATATAAATTGTACCAAATTTTGGTCTTTCATGAGGAGGCACGACTCTTTTCAAAATAACCTATAATATAAAGTGATTGGCTCTTGATCAATAGAGTTTTGACATGAATGAGCTTTAATACAATAGAACAATCTTTTCAGTGATATATTTTATTAAATTAACTCTATTAATGGACATACATAAACAAATGAATTTGAAGAACGATAAATCGAATCTCAAGTGGGTGATCTTGTAATTTGCTCGTAAACTCAATATCATAACATTCCCTAAACAAAAACAAATGGGTTATTTAACTCTAAACAGTTAGCTCAGAAAGAAAGCTCACATAACCTAATTAAAAGATGAATTCGTTCTAGGACCTTGAATAGTGAACAGTGACTAAATAAAACGTTAACTTAAAATAACAAAGGCTGTTAATTTTAGTTAAGAACTATGCCCATGAAGTTGTAAGCTGAATATTCGTACGATAATAATGTTTAATATCTATGTTCCTATCAGGACTGTATCTTTATATTCCTTGCGATATAATTCATTGTGGCATTTCACAAATGTTGAACGATAATCAGGGATGGATCCAGGGGGTGTCCCGCGGGTTCCCATGACACCTATGGATTTTTTCAATGTAGTGTTAATTTTTGAAAATCAAAGATTTTTCCTAAATGTATCATAAATGGACCCAGTCCATCGAAATGTGTTTCTAGTCTTATCGTTATAATGAAATCTTCATTTTAATTCACTTTCTAACTCTATTATACTACAGTTAAAAAAAATTGTGCACCCAGTCATATTTGGTCCTGGCTCCGTCCCTGACGATAATACGTATAATTCGTTATCTTCTCCTCTCAATAAGATCTACTTTCTCTTCGTAAAATGCCCAAAGAAGGAAAAAGAGGAATAAGGACATGCACTAACTCAAGCAAATATTAAAATTTGTCTTAGTGATGTAAATCATACTTCAATTGTGTATAGTTGTGATTTGTGAACACAAAAAAGCACACAATCATAAATTTGTAAAAAGTAAAATTGTAACTATGCCTCTGGATCTTTTACACATTGTTAAATCCTTGAACCTTTTTGGACCAAGAATCTTTTCCTTCAATTCCCACGTAGTTTTACTTAACAAGCATATAATTCTACCTTTATATGTACTAAATCCATGTTATTTTTTGTTGGGATTTAATAACTAGTTAACCAATAATTACGAGTACACATCGGATATGGATCTAGTTTTGCACATATGATTAACACACAATAAACATAAGAAAACTAACCTTTGATGAAAAACTTGAATGAGTTAAACGAGAACTAAACCTTTTGAAACTAGTGGATAAATTTCCACCTCTATGGTTGCTCACACAACACGTCAACCAAATGCGCCAATATGCTAGCTTTGCTTCATGTATATCCTAAACAACAATTGTTATACCTTGCTTCAAGAATCAAGTACCAAAACAAACCCTAGTTGCGTGTACCGAAAATCAGAAACTAGATATAGGGTTTCCACCGATTCGGTTCAATCGAATTCATTAGATTCAACCGAATTTCACCAAATCAAAACCCTAATCATTTATACTTGTTGTCACAACTTGAGAACTAGTCAACCAAAGCCCTAAACCTTCTGTAGAGGTTATGGGATCGAATTACACCTTGAACACCCTTTTTGGGATTATCGAAATTCAGCAGAAAAGGATAATGGGAACCGAAAATCAAAGAAACCTAATTAGGATTTTGATATTCGGCTGTTTTGAGTTAAGGAGAGGAGTAAAAGCTTTTTGGATAGTATTAGAGTTTGCGTGTGTCGTGTATATGAGCTAGGGAAGGGGGTTTTTAAAGTCTTCAAACCCTACTCATGATAAGACTAGGAAACAAGACTTCAATCCTTATCATAACTCTCCCTACTCTTTATCTCCTAGATCCAACATACCTAGACACCCTCTAGATCCTTTTATGGCCGGTCATACCTCTTAGCCACCCATAGGATTCGTGTCTTGTCATTTTAGGTCCTTTGGTTTATAATTAGAAACGTACGTGAAGTTTATAACGCACTCTAAGTGTCTTAACATGTGTGCCCCCTATAGGCTTACACATTTCTAGTCGTATATTGCTAATCCAACTAACATAATCCAATAACTCCCACTTGGGAGTTAGAGTAGCAGATTGCTCATATACTAACGATGAAAACGTCTAGCAACACTCACATTCGTTATTAAAACTAGAAATGTCTGAGATCAACTTTCAAAAACATTCTCAGTAGCATGATTATGTATCTCTTGCTATAATCATCCCTTTGTCACAGATAGTGTTAAACCATGGATATGGATCCTAACTAATTCCATATAGCTAAACAATTTAGATTCTCGTTATAGAATTTAATACAGATATACCAAATGTAATCAAGAATCATCTTGCATTACCCTTTGGGTTTGGCCAAATAATTATCTGATTAATTCTGGAGAGGCACCAATGGTATCATTTTGCATATATCAAGTTGAGGAACAAATTCTTTGTTGAATACAAGTGTTGTGAATGCTGTTTCACATGACTTCCAATAATAGTCTTTATAACTACCTTTCTCAGGACAGCGTTTAACTTAGAATTAAAAAGTGATATCCACACATACCAGAACTTATTTGTATCTTACTTATGACAATGGATCCAAAAGTAAATATTCGAAGGTTAGGGTATCCAATATGCATCCCTTATGAATAACATATGAGTTTGGCGGGAACCATCCATATATTCAAAAAATATAACAAACACTCACATTTGTCTTATGTAACAATACTCCCATATTGTTAACCGACAATGGACATATTTATAATGAAAAATCATTTAAGGATTAAACATGCAAATATAGGATAACAATTATTATATGAATGAAAACAAATACCAAGTATCTTTATTCATCAGAAAATAAAATTGTCTTACAATCCTAATTATCCAAATAACTAATAAAACACAGGTTCACATGAGACTACTAGCTGGAAGCATTCTAATATTTTTAGTATGTTCTGAATTCTTTGGAAAGACTAATGCTTTAGTAAAAGGATCAGCTAAGTTGTCATCTATGTGAAATTTTTCCAGCTTTATGTCGCCATATTCAATAACTTCACGAAGGTAATGAACTTTGGCACAAAAATGTCTAGTACCTTTAGTGATTCCTGATTCATTAGCTATAGTAATTGCTCCAGTATTATCACAATACATCTTTATGGGTTCTTCAATTGTGAGAACAACACCAAGCCCAGAAATGAATTTCCTAACCCAAACGGCTTCTTTAGAAGCATCATAAGCAACAATATACTCAGCTTCTGCAGATAAAGTTGCAAAGATGCTTTGCTTTGTAATCTTCCAGTCAACAGCACCTCTGTTTGAAACGAATACATATCCAGTCTAAGACTTGAGTTCATCAGCATCCGTCATATATCTAACATCAGTGTAGCAAGAAACCCTGAGCTCTCGTTTTATATCACCTCTGTAAACAAGAAACATATCCTTTGTATTCCTGAGATACTTCAGAATGTTCTTAACAGTAGTCCAGTGAAGATCACTTGGATTCTATTGAAATTGGCTTGTTATGTTTTGAGCGAACACAACATCAGGGCGAGTACATCTCACAGCATACTTAATAGAGCCCACGGCCGAGGCATATGGCACATTCTGCATGTGCTTCAATTCAACAGGTGTTGAAGCATCTTGTAATTTATTCAATTTAAGCTTTTCTTGCATGTGGATACTTCAACGTTTAGAATTCTCCATGAGAAATCTCTTTAAGATTTTCTCAATATAAGCACTTTGACACAAACCATTTAACCACCACGATCTATCTATGTAGATCTTGATTCCAAGAATATATGCAGCTTTACCTAAATCTTTTATAGCAAAACACCTTCTAAGGTAGGATGTTGATCCCACGCCTTGATCTATTCTTTACCTTGTAAAGAGTATGTTACCTTGGATAAATCCAAAATAACAATAGTAGAAACTTTGTGTATATATCAAAGAGTATGCGGAATCTACTCTTTAATACTCTAGAATATATATCAATGAAACTGTAGATATGAATGAACAAAAACGTTTCAATATTATTAATGATAAATAATACGAGTACTCTGTGTAGTACTAGGGTTTACAACCTTGAAGCTATTACAATGAGATGCTGTGTAGGTATGTGTATGATAATGAGATGAATGAGATGAATGAGATGATAAACTAGATGCCCTATGATCTCCTACCAAGGAGTCCTAATGGTCTTACAATACTTTCCTAAATATTTAGTCAAATATATTAAATACAATGACTAAATATTAAATACTTTCCTAAGTATTTAGTCAAATTCTCAATCAGCATTAATTTCTTCAATCATCATTAACTTCAGTCTTCTGTTTGACTAATCAGCATTAACTTCAGTCAATTAACATTAACTTCAGTTGAAACAACAAGAAGACTTTCAGCAGCATTAACTTTCTCACCAACAGCAGTAATCTTGAACCAGCAGTAGTAAGTTCTTCAATAGTCTTAAGTTAGTATAGGCAGTACTAACTTACTCTAGCAGTATTAACTGACTGATTTAGTACTGGCAGTTGTAATCTTGAACAGTACAAATTGTTTTCTTCTAGCAGTACTAACTGTTGGCTTAGCAGTACTAACTCATCCCTTGGCAGTACTAACTCTGAAGTATTTAATTCCCAACAATCCTCATGATTTACCTCCAAATCTCAAGTTTCTTGAATTAAACTTTCATTTTCTTTGCTGAGAGGATTCTTCCAAACACTTCATCTTTTTGGTCTTTCTGCTTTTGCTGCACTCTTCTATGGATTCTTCTTTTTCTTTGTTGCACTCTTGCCTCCCCCGAGTCTATGCATCCATCTAAACCAAAGTGATCTTCATTAATTTGAGCATTTTTCCTCCCCTGTTTGGAAGGATCCTCCACATCATCTTCTTTTGGGGACCCAAGCCATCACTGACTTGAATCTTCCTTGTACATCAATATAATCAAGTCTTTTAAGTATCATAGATGCACTGTTGTGTTTGGAAACATTGTCCAAAATTTCTTTTTGCTTTGGTCTCCAAACCCAACATGCTGATGCCTTAACATCATGAAACCAATTTCTCTTGACAACATTATGAGCATCCTTTGGCTTAGCAGTATTAATTGCTTTTATTCCAGACCTCATCAAAACAGCTTGTGGAATCATATTTCTTCTTGGATTGGAGTGAGTCATTCTTATAGAATAGTAATCATTAACCCTCCTTGTATTTTTCCATACTGGTTTAACCTATTTTTGATCATTAACATGTCTCTTGTGTTTACAGGTATACTGCGGGTGATCAAAACTTCCACAAATATAACATGCTTTATTGTGCATCACAAAATCACTTCCAAGTTGATTGGACTTCTGACCATTCCAATTTCTCTGATTCCCTCTAGTCCTTTGTGATCTATACATTTTAGCATATCTCACTGGCTTCCTAACTGGTTTTTCTATTTTAGCAGCAGTAGGAATAACAGTCTTCTTCTTTACCACAATAGTAGTCTTAACTTCATCCTCATCATCAGAAACCCATTCCTCAATAATTGGAGCATCATTATTCTTCCTAACTTTCTTAGGTTCTACTTCACTGATATGATTAGCAGGATAGAAAAACTTTTCTTTCCAATCTTTGTCAACCTTAAGTGGAGACTTAAAAGAGCTACTTTCAGTATCAGTCATTTGATGTTGTTCCAAAGAGTCATCAGTATTCTCCTTATAATTATCTGACTCTTTATCACAACCAATGGTAGGCTTTAAACTAGAATCCCTAGGACCATACTCATTTACCTCAAGTTCTTTGAATTCTTCAAGACCTGAATAAGATAAATCTAAAGGTGTTGGTCTCTTAAGAATCAAAGGATGAGGTGAGGGGACAACATGATAACCTACTCCTTTCTTGCTTTTGTCAGTTATCTGACTTTCTAACATTTCACTTAAGTCCTTAGCAGATTTATCAAACTTTGCAATCTTAAACTCAAACCCCTCCTTTTCTTGTTTAACCTTTTCAAGTTCAGCCCTAAGTAATCCCAACTGATATTCTTTAGAACCTACACTTCTTTTAAGTAGAGCAATTTCCTCAGAGAAACGAACTTCATGTTCTCTATATTTAACAATTTGATCTTCTAAAGTTGCTAAACCTCTTTTGTATGTAGCTGCTTTAAAATGAGCATCACTAAATTTAACAAGCAAATCATCATACTGTTTCTTTAGAGCTTCATAATTATTCAGACATGTTTTTGAACAAGTTTTTACCTCAGGGTCTGAAGAAGCCATAGGAGCCATCTCTTCCTTGTGAGTAAATGATTTCTTCTTGTTAGTTTCTTCTAGATCAAAGTTTCAGAACATAAGCTCGGATACCACTTGTTGATCCTAAGCCTTGATCGATTCTTTACCTTATAAAGAGTATGTTACCTTGGATGAATCCAAAATAACAACGGTTGAGACTTTGTTTGTATATCAAAGTGTATGCGGAATCTACACTTCAATACTCTAGAAGTATTAATCAATGGAACAGTACCAAACAAATAACAATGAATAAAATACAAACTGTCTCAATATTATTAATGATAATAGGAGTACTCTTGCTTAGTACTACGGTTACAAACCTTGAAGCTATACGTTCTTTTTCTAAGATGTATATCTCTCTCTTAAGTATATGATAATGAGATGAATGAGATTTTTGAAATGATAAACTAGATGCCCTAGGATCTCCTTTTATATACCAAGGAGTCCTAATGAGCTTACAATACTTTTCTAAATATTTAGTCAAATATATTAAATACAATGACTAAATATTAAATACTTTCCTAAGTATTTAGTCAAATTCTCAATCAGCATTAATCTCTTCAATCATCATTAATCTTCAGTCTTCTGTTTGACTAATCAGCATTAACTTCAGTCAATTAGCATTAACTTCAGTTGAAACAACAAGAAGACTTTCAGCAGCATTAACTTTCTCACCAACAGCAGTAATCTTGAACCAGCAGTAGTAACTCTATAACCAGCAGTAGTAAGTTCTTCAATAGTCTTAAGTTAGTACAGGCAGTACTAACTTACTCTAGCAGTATTAACTGACTGATTTAGTACTGGCAGTTGTAATCTTGAGCAGTACGAACTGTTTTCTTCTAGCAGTACTAACTGTTGGCTTAGCAGTACTAACTCATCCCTTGGCAGTACTAACTCTGAAGTGTTTAATTCCCAACAATCCTCCCCTAAACTTGTGATTTACCTTCAAATCATCAAGTTTCTTGAATTAAACCTTCATTTTCTTTGCTGAGAGGATTCTTCCAAACACTTCATCTTCTTGGTCTTTCTGCTTTTGCTGCACTCTTCTCTGGATTCTTCTTTTTCTTTGCTGCACTCTTGCCTCCCCTGAGCCTGTGCATCCATCTGAACAAAAGTGATCTTCATTAATCAGATCAATTTTCCTCCCCTGTTTGGTAGGATCCTCCAAATCATCTTCTTATGGGAACCCAAGCCATCACAGACTTAAATCTTCCTTGTGCATTAATGTAATCCAATCTTTTCAAAGTAACGGATGCATTGTTGTATTTGGATACATGATCTATCACTCTGTTCTTTGGCATCCAGACCCAACATGCTGGTGCTTTAACATCATTAAACCTATTCCTCTTGACAACATTATATGCAGCCTTTGGCTTAGCAGCATTAACTGGTCTCATCCCAGTTTTCATTAAGACTGCTTTTGGAACAAAATTTCTTTTTGGATGAGGGTAAGACATTCTATGAGAATTATAATGATTTACCCTTCTAGCATTGTTCCATATAGGTTTTTGTACCTGTTTTTGATCATTAACATGTCTCTTGTGTTTACAGGTATACTGCAGGTGTTCAAAACTTCCACATACATAGCAAGCTTTCTTGATCATCACAAAGTCACTCCCTAGTTGTTGGGATTTGAGATTATTCCAATTCCTTTGATTCCCTCTAGGTTTTTGTGATCTATACATCTCTGCATATTTAACTGGTTTCCTAACTGGTTTTTCTTGTTGTTTAGATTTAACAACATTAACTTTAGGAATAGTAGGAACAACAGTTTTCTTTTCTACCACAACAGGAGACTCGTCTTGTTCCTCATCATCTGACACCCATTCCTCAATAATTGGGGCATCTGGTGTTTTCTTAATCTCTACAGAGGAATTCTCAGACACAATCTTATCTACCTTTACACCATAGCCTACAAATTCAGGCTCTTGAAACTCCTCAAGACCAGAATAAGACAGATCAAGCTTATTAGGTCTATTATAGATTAAAGGATGAGGTGGAGGAACTGCATTATACCCCAATCCCTTTTTGCTATTGTCAGTTATCTGACTCCCTAGCAGTTTGTCTAGATCCTTTGAGGCATTTTCAAATTTCTCAATTTTAAAGTCAATGCCTTCCTTTTCCTGCTTAACTTTCTCAAACTCTGTTTTAAGCATATTAATTTCATATTATTTGACTCCTACTTCTCTTTTAAGGACATCAACTTCTTCACTAAAAAGAACCCCATTCTTCCTATATGTGACAAGTTGTGCCTTAACAATATCTAGTCCTCTTTTATAATTAATTGCCTTAAATTTAGTTTCATGAAGCTTAAAAATTAAATCATCATACTGTTTCTTAAGAGTTTCATAGTTTGTCAGCCAAGTTTTAGAGCAAGTTTTTACCTCAGAGTCTGAAAGAGCTTTAAGAGCCATCTCTTCCTTGTAAATATAGAGTTCTTCTTGATGATATCTTCTAGATCAAATTTTCTCAAAGCACAAGCTCTGATACCACTTGTTGATCCCAATCCTAGATCGATTCTTTACCTTGTAAAGAGTATGTTACCTTGGATAAATCCAAAATAACAATAGTAGAAACTTTGTATGTATATCAAAGAGTATGCGGACTCTACTCTTTAATACTTTAGAAGATATATCAATGAAACATTAGATATGAATGAACAAAAATGCTTCAATATTATTAATGATAAATAATATGAGTACTCTGTGTAGTACTAGGGTTTACAACCTTGAAGGTATTACAATGAGATGCTGTGTAGGTATGTGTATGATAATGAGATGAATTGAGATGAATGAGATAATAAACTAGATGCCCTAGGATCTCCTTTTATACACCAAGGAGTCCTAATGAGCTTACAATACTTTCCTAAATATTTAGTCAAATATATTAAATATAATGACTAAATATTAAATACTTTCCTAAGTATTTAGTCAAATTCCCAATCAGCATTAATCTCTTCAATCATCATTAATCTTCAGTCTTCTGTTTGACTAATCATCATAAACTTTAGTTAATTAGCATTAACTTCAGTTGAAACAACAAGAAGACTTTCAGCAGCATTAACTTTCTCACCAACAGCAGTAATCTTGAACCAGCAGTACTAACTTACTCTAGCAGTATTAACTGACTGATTTAGTACTGGCAGTTGTAATCTTGAGCAGTACGAAACTAACTTCATAAGTTTTATGTGCAGAGCAATTCACAGCTAAATGATAAAGGCTTTGTTGATAGTGGATGCTCAAGGCACATGACTGGAAACATATCCCATTTTTTATATTTCAAAGACTTTGATGGAGGTTATGTTACTTTTGGTGGAGGAGCATATGGTGGCAGATTTACTGGCAAAGGTACTATTAAAACTGATAATCTTGATTTTGATGATGTATACTTTGTCAAAGAGTTAAAGTTCAACCTCTTTAGTATCTCACAGATGTGTGACAAAAAGAATTATGTTCTTTTTACTGACTCTGAATGTCTTATTCTATCTCCTAATTTTAAGTTACCTGATGAAAATCATATACTTCTTAAAATTCCTAGACAGGTTAACATGTACAGCTTTGATATGAAAAACATAGTTCCTACAGATAGTTTAACTTGTCTAGTTGCAAAGGCTACATCTGAAAAATCAATGCTCTGGCATAGAAGGCTTGGTCATATAAATTTTAAGAATATTAATAAACTTGTTAAAGAAAATCTTGTAAGAAATCTGCTTTTAAAAAAATTTGAGAATGACCAAACTTGTGTTGTCTGTCTTAAAGGCAGGCAACACAGAGCCTCTTATAAGACCAAGGCCTTTAATCCTATTACTAAGCCATTGTTTATGCTGCATATGGATCTCTTTGGTCCAACTTCTGTTAGTAGCTTAATGCATAAAAAGTACTGCTTAGTAGTCACTGATGATTATAGTAGATTTTCATGGGTTTTCTTTTTAACAACTAAGGATGAAACAAGTGAGATCCTTAAATTTTTTATCAAAGAAGTAGAAAACCTAGTGGATAAGAAAGTAAAAATAATCAGAAGTGATAATGGGACAGAGTTTAAAAACAAAGTGATGGATGATTTCTGTAGGGAAAAAGGTATTAAATGAGAATATAGTGTAGCTAGATCTCCTCAGCAAAATGGTGTAGCTAAAAGGAAGAATAAGACACTCATTGAGGCTGCTAGAACAATGTTAGCTGACTCTAAGTTACCTACCACATTTTGGGCAGAAGTAGTTTATACTGCTTACTATGTAGAGAATAGGGTCTTAATAGTCAAGCCTCATAACAAGACTCCTTATGAACTCTTTAGAGGTTTTAAACCAGCTATAGGCTTCATGAAACCTTTTGGATGTCATGTTACTATTCTCAATACCTTAGATAATTTGGGCAAGTTTGATGGAAAGAGTGATGAAGGTTTCTTTGTTGGTTATTCCTTAAGTAGCAAAGCTTTTAGGGTATACAACATTAGAACCAGAAAAGTTCAGGAAAACTTGCATATTGGGTTCTTAGAGAATAAGCCTATGATAGAAGGAAATGGTCCAAAGTGGCTGTTTGATATTGATTCTCTAACCCAATCAATGAATTATGTTCCAGTGGTTGCAGGAACATTTTTGAATGACTTTGCAGGTATACAAGGAGTTTTTGAGTCTAGTCCATCTTCTCAACAAGATCAAGATTGCATAATAATGCCAATTTGGAAGGATGCTTCATATTTTGGTGATGCTTCACCAAGAATTGTTGTTGATGCTCAAATAGAAGATAAAGATGACTTACATGATGAGAATGATACTACAGAAAAGTCTCATGATGATAGCAGTCTTAAGGATAATGGTACTGCTGATCAACAAGTTAATACTGCCAGACAAGAAATTAATCCTGGTAGTAGAGAAGTTAGTACTGCTCTCCCTGAAGTTAACACTGTTACTCCTGAAGACTTGGTAGGACCTATTCCTGCATCTGAAGACACACAAGTGGAGCACCAAGAAATTAAATTAGGGAACATTCCACAATCTTATGCAGTTCCTACCACTCCTCACACAAGAATTCACAAAGATCACCTAATTGAGCATGTGATTGGTGATGTGCAGTCATTTGTTCAAACAAGAATGATGAAAACTTCTTACTCTGAATAAGGATTTCTTAGTGCTATATATGAAGGAAAGTCTCATCATGACCTTCATACATGTCTTTTTGCTTGTTTCCTCTCTCAGGAAGAACCAAAAAGAGTTTCTAAAGCTCTTAGTGATCCAGCATGGGTAAAAGCTATGAAGGAGCAACTTCTACAGTTCAAACTGCAAAAGGTCTGGATTCTTGTGGATTTACCTAAAGGTCATAGAGCAATTGGTACAAAGATAAAAGGGGGATGGTTATCAGAAACAAAGCAAGACTTGTTGCTCAAGGACATACTCAAGAGGAGGGCATAAACTATGATGAAGTCTTTGTACCTGTGGCTAGAATTGAGGCCATACGATTGTTCCTGGCTTATGCTTCCTATATGGGATTAATGGTCTACCAAATGGATGTAAAAAATGCTTTCCTATATGGTCAAATTGAAGAGGAGGTCTATGTATGTCAACCTCTAGGTTTTGAAGATCCTGATCATCCTGATAAAGTCTATAA
>BQNB010149957.1:0-14049 GCA_026074375.1 Tanacetum coccineum
ATATATATATACATATGTTTTAACACCCCCAAATTTACACGCAGCGGAACCAACTATTTGGGTGTTAAGTCATAGTACAATAGTCACAAGATATAAAGAACGACTCGAAGAGACGTTTTAAAAGCAAGAAAACATTTCCATTTCATAGTTTCAGAGTTTAAAAGCGTAGTCCCAAAGCATCGTTACCATAATATTACACAAGTTTGACATAAACAAACTAAAGCAATTTTTCATTTGAGGAATGGATTTTTAAATGACGGAACAAAAGTTTAGCGCAAATCCTTCTCTTGAGCCTCCAAGCCTTTAGCCTTGATTACCTGAGATAAAACAAGCTAAAAAGTCAACAAAATGTTGAGTGAATTCATAGAGTTTATATGAATAAAATTGACAACACAGGCATTTTTAATTATCATTGATTAACTTGTTGTACACCAAGTTACAAGGAAACATTTCATTGAGCTCGTGACACCGATCCCATCGACTAATAAAGATCATTTAAGATCTATTAAATAATAATAATTTTGCCCCCAGGTCAGGTCTTTGCCTCATACCTATTTACATCTTGATACAATATGTTCGTACATTGGGTGTTCCCGTAATGGATGCATCCCCAAACACCGAATCGGGTTGTCAAGCCCATAGATCTATTAATTGTAACAGCGGCTACCCATCATAGGTAGTTGACGGTTCACAAAATTGGGGTCTTTTGGAAAATGCTCCTCATGCAAACAAGATATATATATTCTCTGGCATACCGGAAAACAACTTGTGTTCAATTTGTAAAACTAGCATGTATCTCCCTCGCGGGGTTTATAAAAACATTTAAAGTTTATAAAGGCGAGGCTATGAACTCACCGCAAGAGAAATTAGATCAGAAGTAAGACGAATCTTCGGTCGAGCGAGCAATACGCCTAAGCACCACCTAGAAGACGTGACGCGACTTAGTACGATAAAAAGAAACGACACGTAAAAATAGAACAAGTGATCACGAGATATGTTTCCAAGATATGTATGGCATTGCACAACGACTTAGCTCTAGTATTTTTATCCTTAAATTGATATTCAACCTGAGATTATACATAATTAAACATCCCCTAAGTCTCGCTTATTAGTTTCAATTTTATTAATGTGCACGCTTAATCTCTTTATTTCAAAACTAGGCGTTGGATTCTAAATTCTGTTTTTATCTAAATTCTTAGACCCATATCTTCTAACTCATAAATGTTCTCAACTTAGGGTTTCTACCATTGGAAATCCCTTTAAGTCTACTTTTCAGAATGTTAAACCAAACTCTCTAAATGTTTACCAAATGCTATAGAAAAAAGCCGTTTTAGTACATGACTACCAAAACCAGAATTATTACAAAACTAAAACGTCTTACAGAAACGGCTATGAATTCTAAACCGTGATAGCTATTGAAGTGAATCATTTTGGAGGTGTTATCCTAAGGTGTCTACTGCTGATTCATGTTTTTAAACCCAACATTTTAGTGCAAAAATCTGGTGTTTAATCTTTTTTCCAAACAGCGTTCCAGATTCGACTCGTTTTCGTTAAACGGCCATAAATCCTTCATCCGAAAGAGATACGGCTCCATCCAATTCACCACATAATCTAAAAATGTTTATCTACATAAAATATGAATTTTCTAGTAGACCACAAGCCAACAATAATTCGTATTAATCCCAACAATCTACTGTCCTAAAACAGTTTCTAAATCCTCTTTACCAACATACTCTCTCAATGATTTTGACCTCACCAAAAGTGCATGAAATGCCATAACATGTTGTCACACATCTCATTAACATAAAAGTGCATATTTTATAGTAGGTAATCAAATCAAAATGTGACTTTTATAAGAAAAATTCAAGGAAACAAAATAGAGCCTTACTATAACAAATGTGACCACAATAATAAACACCACCTCTACACCTTATTTCTCCAAGTTTTAACCCAAAAAATACAATTAAACCAAACCCAACCAAAAATGTTAGCCCACAATCATCTTTTTACCCAAATCAAAGTCAACCAAAAGTACTCCAAAATAAGTCTTGCAAGAAAATTCAACCAACTCTAAAAGTTACCAATAGAAACCAAGACCACAAATCACCAAAATCCTACAATATCTTCATCACAACTCCATGCATGAAATCCTTAAAATATCACAACACATCAGCCCCTAAAGTTCAAGAAATAATGGTTTTAATGGTGTTTTAGGGATTAAGAAGGTTACACAAACATGGAAGGTTTAAACTAGTGTAGATTTGAGCTAGGAAAATTGAATGATGATGGTGTTTTGGTGCTATAGTGTGTACGACACAAAGAGAAGGAAACAAGAATGATATAATTTTTTTTGCAAATGGGGAAGAGTAGAGAGTGTTGGTGGCTTATATGCATCTATGACATGCAAAGCATGCATTTTAGAAAAGGGAGGTAGTGCCACATGGAAAACCCTTTTGGATCCCTTGTACCACCCATATGGGTGTGCATGAGGGAGTAGTATTTGTTGAGTTTTTGGGTAAAATTTTAAGATAGGTGGGTAGTTTTGAGGCTAGCGGGTACTAGCTAAAATATTCTGAGAGTTAAGGCGGAACCACGAAGTGAAAACGAATAGGATAAAAGTAGTTCTACATAAATCGAGACACTTTTCTGAAAAATTAAATTACGTAGGGTTCGAGACGGATAATGATTCTAAGCATGGATCTTAAATAATTAAAACGACGATTTTTAATAAAAACAACTAAAATTAATAAAAGTAAATTTTTATAATTTAGAAAATAAATTAGAGTTCGAAATAAATAGTGACCTTAAATACGCGGTTTTACATCCTCCCCTCTTTACGGGAGCACCGTCCCTGTACTCGATTCCTTCTATTCACTTTACGCTTACTCATGAAGAGATGTAGATATTTGCTCCTGAAGAAATCTTCTCGTTCCCATGTGAACTCTGGGCATCGTCGCGAGTTCCCACGAACCTTAACAATGGGAATTCTGCTTTTCTTCAGCTGTTTTACTTCACGATCCATAATTTCCATCGGCTCTTCGATGACGTGCAATTTGTCGTCCAACTGGATTTCTTCAATCGGGATAATCAGATTCTCATCTGCCAAACACTTTTTGAGATTAGAAACATGGAAAGTGTTGTGAATTCCACGGAGTTCATCGGGTAACTCCAACTTATATGCCACGGGACCTACTCTATTAATAATCTTGAATGGCCCGACATGTCGTGGACTCAACTTACCACGTTTACCAAAACGAATCATACATTTCCATGATGATACCTTTAACATGATCATGTCTCCCACACTAAACTCCATCGGTTTATGCCTCACATCCGCATAACTCTTTTGACGACTACGAGCGTCATAGTGCGGTTTTTTTGATTTTGCAACTATCTTATTCGTCATTATACGAATTAGACCTGCTCCGTGAGTTGGCTATCTCCAACCTCACTCCAATAAATAGGTGATCTACACTTCCGCCTGCTTCGAATGGTACAACTTTATTGCTCGCATGATAAGTATTATTAAAAGAAAACTCTACTAGAGGCAAATGTCGATCCTAACTTTTCCCAAAATCGATCAATCATGCTTGCAACATGTCTTCTAAAGTCTGTATCGTTCGTTCACTTGACCATCCATCTCTGGGTGGTAAGCAGTACTCATATTCACATCGGTTCCCAAGGCCTTTTGGAGTGATCTCCAGAATCCTGATGCAAATTGGCTATCTCTGTCCGATATGATTGATACAGGCACCCCGTGTCTACAAACAACTTCCTTTAAATATAGTTGGGTTAATTTCTCCATACTATCAATCTTCTTCATCGGCAGGAAGTGAGCCGACTTAGTTAACCGATCGACGATAACCCATATCGTGTCATAACCACTTGGGGTTCTCGGGAGACCCGTAACGAAATCCATGGTTAACTTCTCCCATTTCCATTTAGGTATTTCTGGTTGTTGGAGTAGTCCTGACTGTTTTTGATGCTTAGCCTTTACTTTGGCGCACGTCAGCCATTTACTAACATAGGTGGCAATATCAGTCTTCATGTTCGGCTACCAATAGAGCTTTTTTAAATCTTGATACATCTTATCAGAACCAAACCAGGTGATCGAATACTTGACTTATGCGACTCTGCATAATCAATCTCGTAATCCACCATGCACAACGGCAACCATATCCGCTTATCAAAATATCAAATTCCGTTAGAGCGAACTTCGAATATTGGTTTGATCAACCTTCCCAAATTCTCTACTTTCACGTTTTCCTCCTTCATTGCTTCTGTTTGAGCCCGTAATATTCTCTCAGATTAGTCGGGGTAAACTGTCATAACTAAAGCTCTAACCCTCAATGGTTTTTCTCTTTCCTTTCTGCTTAATGCATCGACCACCACATTGGCTTTATCGGGATGATAGTGGATTTCACAATCATAGTCGCTCAAGAGTTCAATCCACCGACACTGTCTCATATTGAGCTCTTTTTGGTTCAAAATGTATTGTAGACTTTTGTGGTCTGTGTACATAACACACGTTGTCCTGTACAAATAGTGTCTCCACAACCTAAGTGCAAAAATCATAGCCCCCAGCTCTAAATCATAGGTCATATAATTTTCTTCATGCTTCTTTAATTGACGTGAGGCGTATGCGATTACCTTCTCCCTTTGCATCAAAACTGCTCCAAAACCTTTGATTGATGCATCGCAGTATACTACAAAGTCTTTCGTCCCTTTAGGCAATGACAAGATAGCACACTACTAGTTTAATGCCTTCACATCTCCGAATGCATCTTCCAAATTCTATCTTTCTTCTTCACCCTATTCAAACTTCTTGTTTTTCTGAGTTAGCATGGTAAGTGGTTTTGAAATCAAAGAAAATCCTTTGATGAACCTTCGATAATATTCAGCCAAACCCAAAAATTATCTTACTTCAGTTGGTGTTGTAGGCACAGCCTAATTTTTAATAGCTTTAATTTTTGAGGGATCGACATGAACGCTTGTGCTATCTATCACGTGGACAAGAAATTGCACAGAATCCAACCAAAAGTTACACTTCGAGAACTTGGCGTACAACTGCTCCTTTTTTAGTAACCCCAAAATAATATTCAAGTGTTTTTCATGCTCCTCCTTACTCTTGGAGTATATAAGTATGTCATCGATAAATACAATCACGAATTTGTCGAGGTACGGCTTGCACACTCGATTCATCAAATCCATGAATACTGCAGGAGCATTGGTTAGTCCAAACGGCATTATTTGGAATTCATAATGACCATACCGCGGGTCCCTAAATGCGTGATTGGGATGTCCCTCTTCTTCATAATCGCGGAGTTGATGATATCCCGATCGCAGATCAATCTTCGAGTACACACAAGAGCCTTGAAGTTGGTCAAATAGGTCATCAATCCTTGGGAATGGATATTAGTTCTTGACTGTCAACTTGTTCAGCTCACGGTAATCGATACACATGCGGAAGGACCAATCCTTCTTCTTAACAAACAACACCGGAGCTCCCCATGACGATGAGATCGGGCGAATAAATCCTTTCTCCGATAGCTCCTGTAATTGATCGGACAATTCCTTCATCTCTAACGGTACCAAACGGTAAGGTGCACATGCAACAGGTGTGGCTCCTGGCACAAGATCTATTCTAAATTCGACTTGTTGAGGTGGTGGGAGTCCTGGTAGATCATCAGGAAACACCTCTGGGAAGTCACGAATTATAGGCACATCTTCTAACCGTCTCTCTGATGGTTCTTTCTCCGTCACATGGGCTAAAACAATTGGCTACCTTTCTCCACGTACTTCCTCGCCGTGATACAAGATATCACTTTTAGCCTAGACACACCTTCATTACCTTTAACCACCAACACCTCATTCTTAACCGGTATGTGCACCTCTTTCTTTCCACAAACAATAACAACATCGTGCTCGACTAACCAATCCATCCCGATAACAATATCAAAAGTACCAAGTACTATGGGCATAAGATCGATTTGAAACAATTGGTTAAATAAATTCAGGGTGCAACATCTTAAAACTATATTCGTACTAACTATCCTTCCATCAGCCAATTCAACTTCATAACTAGTATTCAGTCTTACCGGTCTAATATCAATTAAATGACTAAGACTAGTATTAACGAAACTCTTATCAGAACCAGAATCAAACAACACACTAGCATAACGGTTGTTGATTAGAAACGTACTCGCAACAACATTCAGTCCTTGCCTTTGCTCGGCTTCTCTGACTGCATACGCTCGTCCAGTAGTATTTCCACCTATCTGGTTGTTTCGGTTTGGGCACTGACTTCGATTATGATTTCTGTCTCCACACTCATAACAAGCTCTAATTGGTTGAGTGTTTGCACCGGTAGCCACGATCCTTTTTCTATAGTCATTCGTCCTATGACCAATCTTTCCACACTTGTTACATTTTAGAGGGCATTATCCAAAGTGACATAATCCACAACGGTTATAGTTTGGAGCTGGTCCTCCGTGATCAACACCATCGTTTTGGGCAACTAGCCTCACAAACGCCCTTGCAACCGCCTGCCTTCTGTTATTATATTGTTGTAACGGTTGTTTCACTATGGTTTTCCCTGATTGTTATTGCGGTAGTGTTGTTGCATTATTAACTGCTACCTACCAACTTGATTGTTATTGCTTACCCTCTTCTCTGTATTGCTTTCAGCAATTCTCATACCGCCTATCTTGAATTTCTGTTTCCATTAATTATGAGCTACGAAACGGGCTTCAATTAAGTACCAACGGCCTAGAAAGTGTTTCTCCTTTGATGATCCTCCGACAAACCTTTAAATAGAAGCTCGGACTTTCTTCTTCTTTTCATTGGAACAAGAAGCTCAGGACATAATAACGCCAATTTATTGAACCGTTGAGTGTAAGCAGCTATATTGGTGTCTCTCAACTTTAAGCTCCTCAACTTATTTTCCAACCTCTGAACCTCTTCATCCGGACAGGATTCTTCCATCATCATCTTTCTCATATCAGTCCATGATTTTCCATTAGCAACATCGAGTCCTAATGTAGCGACTTAGGAATTCCACCATGTTAAGGCCCGACCTTGGAGATTGGCCGCAACAAATTTCACCTTACTCCTTTCAGCACACTCACTGATCCCAAATACACTTTCAGTTTTCTCAAACCAACGACATATTTCAACGGCACCTTCATTACCATGGAATTGGGTAGGACCACACTTTATAAAGCCAGCAAATAAACATTCCCGAACGGGTGGTGCCCCACCTTGTCTACTATTTCCACCTGATCCTCCAGCAACATTTGAATTGGTTCTAGCAGCACGATCAACTTCTAATGCCTTGGCTACCTCATCAGCAACTAGCTTCGAGATTGCAGCAGCAGGCATTCCTTTAGGAGGCATGATTCTATCAAACATAAAGAAAAATTAATGAGTATTCATACAATGGTATAACTACAACATGTACAATTATCTTGATCACAACATGAATTAGCAATCAAATCATACAAGGAGTTACAACACATTTAATAAGGATCAAAAGTAGTCATTAATCATTCATCACAAGATTTAGTACATGGTTGTATTGTTCACAAAATTTGACACATGTCATTACAATCATGATTACTAATTCCACTAACCGACAGGTCGATTTAGCGATTAAAATCACAAGATAAAGAAACTACAAATGATGCTAAACTATTGTGAGTCACATGGGGATCCACGTGGCTCAGAGGGCTGTGGGTCTTTGGGTGCAGTGATGTCATCATCGTCATCCTCTCGAGCGGCCATAACAGCATCCCTAACCATGACATAGGGGTCATCCGCACGTGAGGCATAAGCAGTGTAAATAGGAGACTCTTCCTGAAATTGCAAATGCACGGGTATTCTTTCCTATTACTTTCCCTAACACCCAGCCTTCATTGGCTCAAAAAGCTCTGCCCGATGATTCTGCTCCTTTTAAACTCCCTTAAACTGCCACTCAGGCATACAAACTTCTTCATCTTGAGGGGCCAGATCTATTCACTCTTACTGCCCTTATCCAAAGATGTGATATCAAAACAGCTCGTAGGCGGTTCATAAACGAAACTCATCCTCCTTGATTCCTTCTCCATCTTCCTCTCGTCTTGTATCCTAGCCACATTTGCTTCTCTCTAGCTTCTTTGTTCTCCTGTGAACACTCTCCAAATCACTAGCCTTGGGACCAGGCACAAAAACCTCAGAATTACCTTCAAGAGAACCCTCGGGAAGATGACCTCTCATCCCACATGAAGTATGGCCAAACGGAATAACGGTGGTAATTGGCTCATTATCAGGCCCCCCCAATCAACCCAAAATAAGAAAGGAACTATAGGTGGTGCAAACTCAGTTTCCTCGCAGACGCAAAGGGTGGCGTAAGAGATCAACCTCCTCATATGCATTAATTACCTATGCCTCATTATCATTCACACGATCTTCCTCATCCTCCTCATCCATCTTTATTTCCTCATCATCCTCCCTATCTTCTTTTACCTCCTCATCATTATCCTCGATTAGCCACCCATTCCTGTTTCCTACGGGTTGGGGGTTCATGTTAAGAGTAAACCCATCCATATTGTTTTGTTCAGGAACAATTTGCTCATTGGTTCCTCTTCGGTTTCTTCATCCAGGTCTTCCCTTTGTCATCTCCCAGTCATCGTTACCAACATACCACCCAGGTTGAGCAGGTGCATGTAGAGAATAAAGGACGGGTTTGGGTTAACGGCTCATCTTCAGGTAAGTCGCAATGTTGTTGCGGGGGAGGTAAGTTCGCACATATAATCTGCAATTACCGAAATACATAAAATATAAGGTCACTATATAACACATAAAGTTTTATGCAATATACGAATGAATGCGAAATGCATTAAAATGAGTATGATGATTTAGTTATGATTTATTTAAACATGTAAATAATTGCAAAATCTTTAATATAAAGCTTAATAATCAATATATAACTCAATATATATCATAGTATTTATTTAATAAATACTTAACAATAATACATCCGCAGTGTATAAGTACTAAAAATGGTAATCACAAAACGACTTGAGCAGGAATCACGAGCAGTCTTTGCGCACAAAAATAAGAAAAGAAAGTTACAGTTTAGGTTTTTGAAAAATGACCTAATTCTACATATACATATATATATATACATATGTTTTAACACCCCCAAATTTACACGCAGCGGAACTAACTATTTAGGTGTTAAGTCATAGTACAATAGTCACAAGATATAAAGAACGACTCGAAGAGACGTTTTAAAAACAAGAAAACATTTCCATTTCATAGTTTCAGAGTTCAAAAGCGTAGTCCCAAAGCATCGTTACCATAATATTACACAAGTTTGACATAAACAAACTAAAGCAAATTTTCATTTGAGGAATGGATTTTTAAATGATGGAACAAAAGTTTAGCGCAAATCCTTCTCTTGAGCCTCCAAGCCTTTAGCCTTGATTACCTGAGATAAAACATGCTAAAAAGTCAACAAAACGTTGAGTGAATTCATAGAGTTTATATGAATAAAAGTGACAACACAAGCATTTTTAATTATCATTGATTAACTTGTTGTACACCAAGTTACTAGGAAACATTGCATTGAGCTCGTGACACCGATCCCATCGACTAATAAAGATCATTTAAGATCTATTAAATAATAATAATTTTGCCCCTAGGTCAGGTATCTTTGCCTCATACCTATTTACATCTTGATACAATATGTCCGTACATTAGGTGTTCCCGCAATGGATGCATCCCCAAACACCGAACCGGGTTGTCAAGCCCATAGATCTATTAATTGTAACAGCGGCTACCCATCATAGGCAGTTGAGGGTTCACGAAATTGGGGTCTTATAGCAAATTCTACTCAAGCAATCAATATATATATTCGGGTCTGGCATACCGGAAAACAACTTGTGTTTAATTTATAAAACTAGCATGTATCTCTCTCGCGGGGTTTAACAAAAATATTTAAATTTATAAAGGCGAGGCTATGAACTCACCGTAAGGGCTAATAGATCAGAAGTAAAACGAATCTTCGGTCGAGCGAAAAATAAACCTAAGCACCACCTAAAAGACGTGACGCAACTTAGTACGATAAAAAGATACAATACGTAAAAATAGAACAAGTGATCATAATATATGTTTCTAAGATATGTATGGCATTGCACAACGACTTAGCTCTAGTATTTTTATCCTTAAATTGACATTCAACCTGAGATTATATATAATTAAACATCCCCTAAGTCTCGCTTATTAGTTTCAATTTTATTAATGTGCATGCTTAATCTCTTTATTTCAAAACTAGGCGTTAGATTCTAAATTCTGTTTTTACCTAATTTCTCAGACCCATATCTCCTAGCTCATAAATGTTCTCAACTTGTGGTTTCCACCATTGGAAAGCCCTTTGAGTCTAGTTTCCATAATGTTAAACCAAACTCTCTAATTGTTTACCAATTTTTAGAAAAAGCCGTTTTAGTACATGACTACCAAAACCAAAATTAATACAAAACTAAAACCCCTTAAGAAAAAGGCTATGAATTCTAAACCGTGATAGCTATTGAAGTGAATCCTTTTGGAGGTGTTAGCCTAAGGTGTCTACTACTGATCCATGTTTTTAAACCCAACATTTTAGCGCAAAAATCTGGTGTTTAACCTATTTTCCAAACGGCGTTCCAGATTCGACTCGTTTTTGTAAAACGACCATAAATCCTTCATCCGGAAGAGATACGGCTCCATCCAACTCACCACATAATCTACAAATGTTTATCTACCTAAAATATGAATTGTACAGTAGATCAGAAGCTAAAAATAATTCGTATTAATCCCAACAAACTACTGACCTAAAACAGTTTCTAAATCCTCTTTACCAACACACTCTCTCAATGATTTTGACCTCACCAAAAGTGAATGCAATGCCATACCATGTTGTCACACATTTTATTAACATAAAAATGCATATTTTACAGTAGGTAATCAAATAAAAATGTAACGTTTATAAGAAAATTCAAGGAAACAAAATAGAGCCTTACTATAACAAATGTGACCACAATAATCAACACCACCTCTACACCTTATTTCTCCAAGTTTTAACCCAACAAATACACCATTAAACCAAACTCAACCAAAAATGTTAGCCCACAATCATCTTTTACCCAACCAAATTCACCACTTATAAGTCTAGAATAAGTTTTGCAAAGACTTCCAACAAGGATCACCCAAAACAACCAACAAAACCAAGCTTTATAAATCACTAATTACAACTACAACATCACCACTATTGCATGCATACACTCTTTAAAATCTTGAGAAAACTCAGCCCCTAAAGTTCAAGAGATAATGGTTTTAATGGTGTTTTAGTATCAAGAGGGTAATATCAATAATGATGCTTAAATTAGGGTAGAATTTTAGCTAGGAAATTTGAGTGATGATGGTGTTTTGGTGCTTATTTTGCTACGGCAAGAGGAAGGGCACAAAGAAAATGGATGAAATTTTTATCAAGTAAATGAGAATGAAGTGTGTACTAGTGGTTTTATAAGAACCAAGCATGAATAACATGTATGAAATAGAAGGAAAGGATAACACATGTATAACTAATGTGGATCCCTTCCACTTTTCATCCCACATAGGGTAATGGGGAGAAGTTTTGGTTAAAGTACAAATTTTAAGATAGGTGGGTAGTTTTGAGGCTAACGGGTATTAACGTAAAATATAATGAGAGTTAAAGTGGAACCACGAAGTGAAAACGAACAAGATAAAAAGAGTTCTATATAAATCGAGACACTTTTCTAAAAAAATAAATTACGTAGGGTTCGAGACGGATAATAATTCTAAGCATGGCTCGTAAATAATTAAAATGACGCTTTTTAAAATAAAACGACTAAAATTAATAAAAAGTAAAAATTTTAAATTTAGAAAATAAATTAGAGTTCGGAATAAATAGTGATCTTAAATACAGGGTTTACAATGTACATATAATATATATATAATAATATATTATAATATATATATTATATATATATATATAAAAATATATAATATATATATATACAAATATATATATATATACTATATCTATAAAGGGATATAATAAAGGGGTCTTCAGATGAGAAGGATATAAGCCATGAGATCGCGCCATTTTTCCCATCTCACCCTCCGCATTTTTTTATAACTGTAAGGGTGTTTTTGTCATTTTACCTTATTTATTTAATATATATTTTTTGTATCGTCTCTCACACATAATCTATAACCGTTTCACACACACATAATTAAATACATAAACACATATTAAAATTCAAAAAAAATCTGAAAGTTTTAAAAAATCAAAAATTTTAAAAAAATCTCCAAAAATTTTTTTCCGAAAATTTGTAAATTTGAAAAAAAATTCAAAAATTAGAAATTTTTTTTTTGAAAATTCGAAAAAAAAGTTGGAAAGTTTGAAAAAAATTTCGAAAATTTGAAAAAATTTCGAAAATTTTTAAAAAGTTCAAAAATTTGAAAAAAAATCGATGTTTTTTTTTAGATTTTGAAAAAAGGTTCAAAAACTTGAAAAAAAAAGTTCGAAAATTGGAAAAAAGTTTGAAAAGTTGAAAAAAAAATTATCAATATTTTTCAGTTCGATTATTTGAAAAAAAGTTTTAAAATTTGAAAAACAAATCGATATTTTTTTATTGAAAATTTGAAAAAAGTTCAAAAACTTGAAAAAAAATCGAAAATTTGTAAGAATTTCAAAAATTTGAAAAAATCGATATTTTTCAAATCGAAAATTTGAAAAAAAAATTCAAAAATTTAAAAATTTTGAAAAAAATATTTCGGAACTTTTTTTTGAAAAATTTCCGAAAATTTTCAAATTTGTTTTTGAAAATGTAAAACAAATATCCGAAAATTTAAATAACAAATTTTTCCGAATTTTTTTTTCCGAAAATTTTTTTCTGAATTTTTTATTTCGAATATTTATTTTCCGAAAATGTAAAACAAATATTCAAATTTTTTTTTCCGAATTTTTCCGAATATAACATTTATTACTAAAATTAATTTAATAGAGTCTTATTGTTCATGAACTATTCTCATTATTTTTGCTAATCACAATGCAAAAATCTATTACATCACATTGTTATTTTCGGATTTTTGTTTTAAACTATCAAAAAAATTGAAAATTTTCGGAAATTTTTCAAAAAAAAATTCCGAAATATTGTTTTCAAAATTTTTAAATTTTCGAACTTTTTTTTCAAATTTTCGATTTTAAAAATATCGATTTTTTCAAATTTTTGAAAATTTTCCAAATTTTCGATTTTTTTTTCAAAATTTTGAACTTTTTTCAAATTTTCAATAAAAAAATATCGATTTGTTTTTCAAATTTTCAATAAAAAAATATCGATTTGTTTTTCAAAATTTTAAACTTTTTTTCAAATAATCGAATAGAAAAATATCGATATTTATTTTTCAACTTTTCAAACTTTTTTCCAATTTTCAAATTTTTTTCATATTTTCGAACTTTTTTTCCAAGTTTTTGAACCTTTTTTCAAAATCTCAAAGAAAACATCGATTTTTTTTCAAAATTTTGAACTTTTTTAAAATTTTCGAAGTTTTTTTTCGAATTTTCAAAAAATATCGATTTTTTCGAAAAAAAATTTCTCAAAATTTCGAATTTTTTTCTTCTAATTTTTGAATTTTTTTTTAATTTTTGAACTTTTTTTTTTCAAATTTGCGAATTTTCGGAAAAACAAATTTTAGAAAATTTTTTAAAAAATTTTGATTTTTTTTAAACTTTCGGATTTTTTTAAAATTTTAATATGTGTTTATGTTATTGTTTGTGTATTTAATTATGTGTGTGAAACGGTTATATATTATGTGTGAGAGACGATACAAAAAATATATATTAAATAAATAAGGTAAAATGACAAAAATACCCTTACAGTTATAAAAAAGGCGAGGGTGAGATGGGACACATGACGCGATCTTATGGCTTCCTATCCTTCTCATCTTAAGACCCCTTCTCATTATATCCCTTATATATATATATATATATATATATATATATAT
>BQNB010149959.1:0-16101 GCA_026074375.1 Tanacetum coccineum
AAGTAGAAAAGTCACTTTATGGACTGCATCAAGCTCCCAGAGCTTGGTATGAAACCTTGTCAACTTATTTGTTAGACATTAGGTTTCAGAGAGGAAAGATAGACAAGACTTTGTTTATCAGAAGGGACAAAGGTCATATTCTGTTAGTTCAAGTATATGTAAATGATATCATTTTTGGCTCTACAAGGAAGTCATTATGCATTGAGTTTAAGAAGATAATGCATAAGAAGTTTCAGATGAGTTCTATGGGTGAACACACATTCTTCTTAGGACTGCAAGTAAAGCAGAAGGAGGATTGGATTTTCATCAGTCAAGACAAGTATGTGACTGTGATTTTGAAGAAATTTGGTTTTACTGATGTCAAGACAGCAAGCACACCTATGGAAACTCAAAAGCTTTTGCTCAAGGATGAAGATGGTGAAGAAGTGGATGTTCATTTATAAAGATCAATGATTGGTTCATTGATGTATCTTACTTCTTTAAGACCTGAATTATGTTTGCAATGTGTGCCTGTGCAAGATACCAAGTCAACCCAAAAGTGTCACATCTTCATGCTGTAAAAAGAATTTTTAGATACTTAAAAGGTCAACCTAAATTAGGCCTTTGGTATCCAAAAGATTCACTTTTTGATTTGGTAGCATACACTGATAGTGATTATGCTGGAGCAAGCTTGGATAGGAAGTCCATAATAGGAGATTGTCAATTCCTTGGGTGTAGATTGATTTCATGGCAGTGCAAGAAGTAGAATGTGGTTGCTAATTCTACAACAAAGGCTGAATATGTAGCTGCTTCAAGTTGTTGTAGACAAGTGCTTTGGATCCCGAATTAACTACTAGATTATGGGTATAATTTTATGCATACTAAGATCTTTATTGATAACAACAGTACTATTTGCATAATTAAAAATCCTATTTTTCATTCAAAAACAAAGCATATAGAGATTAAACATCACTTTATTAGGGACTACAATGAAAAGAAGTTGATTTAAATGATTAAAATCCATACTGACAAAAATATTGCAGATTTGCTTACAAAAGATTTTGATGTAAGTTGATTTTAATATTTGATTGCTAGTATTGGAATGTTAAATCTCTAAAATCTTTTATCTCTTTATGTTTTTGTAGAGTTTTGTATGAATTAGTACTGTTATTCATGTCATTAAAAGTTTCTACTGTTAAGTATAATTAGTGTTGTTAGTTATACTTAATACTGCTGGTATAATTAACATTGTGAAAATTATGAGAAAATAAATTAAGAGAATTGGTGAGAATAAAAACAGAAAGAGAGCTGTGTGAAATAAAAACAGACAGAGTGATTTGGTGAGTAAAAGAATTGAGAGAAATGGTGAGTTGAAAAACAGAAAGAGAGTTGAATATATTAAAAACAGACAGTGAGTAAAAGAATTGAGAGAAATTGTGAGTTGAAAAACAGAAAGAGAGTTGAATATATTAAAAACAGACAGAGTGTTTGAAATAAAATTGGAGTTAATGCTGGTGACTCAAAGTTAAAGCTGCTACGCATAAACTTAATGTTGTTAGGCACAACTTACTACTGCTGAGTTACTACTGCTGGGTTACTTACTACTGCCAGTTGAAAGTTAATGCTTCCAGGCATAACTTACTACTACTATTGAACGTTAATGCTGTTGAGGGTATTTTCATAGATACTTCGATTAAGGGTTTCAATCACTCATTTAATCAATTTCATTCAATCATATACTCTCTAATCACAAACCCTAACTCAATTTCATCATTCATCATCAAAACCCAACACAATGACGACTTTACAGTTTGCTGATACTCACAATTTGGTCGCGTTTTTGTCTAAACTGGCTAAAAGTGAAGGGTTTGAGGAGATAGTGGATTTTCTGAATGCAAATCCTATAAGATATGAACTAACGATCAATCTTACAATCTATACTTTGTGTATTGAACAATTCTGGGCTGTCAAGGCGAAAACTGTCAATGAGGAAGTACAGTTACAAAAGCCCTAGTGGATGGGAAGAAGATAGTTGATACTGAAGCATCTGTTAGAAGAGACCTTCAATTGGATGATGAGGAAGGTACGGATTGCTTGCCTAATGCTACCATTTTTTAAGAACTCACAAGAATGGGGTATGAAAAACTTTCTCAGAAACTAACTTTCTATAAGGCATTCTTTGCCCCTCAATGGAAATTCTTTATTCATACCATTTTGTAATGCCTAAGTGCTAAGACTACTGCATGGAATAAATTTAGTAGCACTATGGCTTCTGCAATTATTTGTTTAGCCACAAACCAAAAGTTTAACTTTTTCAAGTATATTTTTAAAAGCAATGGTGAAGAACTTGGATAATGCTGGTAAAATTCTGATGTATCCATGTCAGGTTTATACAAGTCTTTTTGGATAATCAATTAGAAGGGATGTCAAGTTACAAGAAGATTTATGTTACACCCTCTCACACAAAAAAGATTTTTCTAGAAGGGAAACATCATTATTTCCAACAATGGTGGTTTAAGCTCAAGAAGAAATGGTGTGAAGGGTTCAGCAATGCCAACTGATTCCTATCACACACCCATCATTACTCAACCTCATCATCTGAACCTCAAAGGAAACAAAAATCTAGGAGGTCAAAGAGAAAGGACAGTGAGGTACCTCGCCTAAGTAATCCTACAATATGTAGCGAGATGAGGCTGTGCAATGGAGGGTGCCTAGTATGCAACTTAAGGAATTGATGAATTTTTGTACCAAATTGCAATAAAGAGTGATTTACCTGGAGAACACAAAGACAGCTCAAGCTCAGAAGATTACAAGTTTAAAGAAGAGAGTCAAGAAGTTAGAGAAGAAAGGAGGGTTAAGAAATCATAAGCTCAAGAGATTGTACAAGGTTGGTTTAAGTGCCAGGGTTGAATCCACTGATGAAGCAAGTTTAGGTGATCAGGAGGATGCATCCAAATAGGGGAGAAAAAATTATTGATATTGCTGTGATCTAGTATACCCTGGTAATATGATGCTGTTAAATGATCAAGTAAGTTTGATGTTAATGATCTTTGCTGGTGGAAGAAGTAATTATTGTTATTTTTTTTTTTTTACATGATCAAGGTGTTCCTAATAGTAAGAAGATGAATGCTGCTCAAGTTGTATGCTGCTACAACAGTTAGTACTGCTAGTACAATTCCAGTTAGTGCTGCTACAATAACTAAAGATGAAATAACTTTGGCTTAAGCACTGGTAGAATTGAAAAGTGTAAAACCTAAGTTTTAAAGAAAAAAAAAAAAAAAAAAGGTTACTACTACTACAACAACAACTAAAGGAATTCTTCTTTAAGAGCCAAGTGAATCAATAACAACAACAATAATAATTCCTTCAAAGGACAAAGGTAAAGGTATAATGGTTGAAGAACCTGCAAAGATGAAGAAGAAAGATCAAATCAGCTTTGATGAACAAGAAGCTATAAGATTACAAGCTGAATTTGATGAGGAAGTGAGGCTTACAAGGGAAAAAGATGAAGCCAATGTTGCCTTAACTAAAGAATGGAATGATATACAGGCAAAGATTGAGGCTGATCAGTTATTAGCTGAAAGATTGAAAGCAAGAGAACAAGAAGAGTTGACCATTGAAGAAAAAAAGGGATATAAATTGTTTCAACAACTCTTGGAGAAAAGAAGCGAAACACTTTGCTGCAAAAAGAGCAGAAGAAAAGAGGAACATACCACCTGCAAGAGCTCAAAAAGGAGTATTATATGTACCTACCTGAAGAATATGGCAGGATGGAAGCCCAAAGACTTAAAGAACAAGTTCTTTGCCAATATTCAAGAATTACTTGACAAAGCTATGAAAAGGGTAAACACTTTTGTAGCTATGGATACAGAATTGGTGAAAGGTAGTGAAGTAAGAACTGGAGCAGAGATAACATAAGAAGGAAGTTCTAAGAGAGCAGGAGATGAGCTAGAACAAGAGAATGCAAAGAAGCAGAAGGTGGACGAGGATAAAGAAACATCTAAACCTTAAAGTCTAATGAAAGTTGTTCCTAATGAAGAGGAAGTTGCAGTTGATGCTATTCCTTTAGCTACTAAGCCTCCAAGCATTGTTGACATTAAGATTCTTAAAGAATGAAAGATCAGTTACTATCAAATTATAAGAGCTGATGGAAGTTCAAAGAGGTACTCAGACTTTATTCAGATGCTTAGAAGCTTTGACAGTGAAGATTTGAAAACTCTATGGAAATTGGTAAAAACTAAGCATGGGTATACAAGGCCAGAAGAGGGCTATGAGAGAGTGTTATGAGGTTATCTAAAGACAATGTTTGAACATCATGCAGAAGATACAGTGTGGAGGAATTTACAAGGAAACAGAGTGTTGGTTTGGAAGCTATTTGATTCCTGTGGAGTACACTTTGTGAGGTTTCAAAGTCTGCATATCTTTATGTTGGTAGAGAAGAGATATCCTCTTACACCTGCTATAATCACAAAGATGTTGAATAAGAAGCTGCAAGCTGATCATTGGAATGAAATGTGTTATCAGCTTCTTAAGCTCATCATAAAGCAACTCAAGAATCAATGAAGTGTTTGGAAGCATCCACCTGGTGATTAATGAAGAAACTTAATGATTTTGAAGATAAATATCAAGTTTAGGGGAGGATTGTTAGGATTAAAAGACTTCTTGATGATCTTAGAGTTACTGCTGCTAAGGTTTGTGTTACTGCTGCTAAGCATAAATTAGTGCTGTTAGTAATCTTAATGAAAAAATATGCTAAGTAGTTAGTAACGCTAGTTTCTACTGCTAGTGTAAGTTACTACTGCTAGTGTATATTAGTACTGCTATTTTCTACTGCTAGTATAAGTTACTACTGCTAGTTACTACTACTAGTGTAACTTAGTACTGCTGGTGAAGATTGAAGAAAACTTTCTAAGTAGTTAATACTGCTTGTACACAGTTAATGCTGCTAGTACAAAAGTTACTATTGTTGGTGTTGAAAGTTAATGTTGCTGGTATGAAAGTTACAACTGCTGGAAGAGTTTATGCTGACAGAGAAGAGATCAAAGACTTATCAGAGAAAGTATAAAGATTTCTTAAAGATCAAGATTACTTAGTTGATAAGGATTGTTATTTATAGAATAAATCTTTAAGAATATTCTAAGTTTTTGTAATATATTGTAAATCGACTAGGACTCCTTAGTGTATAAAATGAGGTCCTAGGGCATAGAGTTTATAATCAGAATCATATCTAGAAATCTTTTGTTTTTGATATCGTCATAGCTTCAAGGTTTTGTAACCCTAATACTAGGAGAGTATTCATATTATTTGTAATAATAATATTGAAGCTTTTATTGTTGAATTATATTGTTTTGTGTTACTATTTCATTGAAGAATTCTTCTTATATTAAAGATTAGATTCCGCATAATCTTTAGTATTATCAAACAAAGTTTCTTAACTAAGTTGTGTTAGATTTATCTAGCATAACTAAACCTTACACAAGCTAAGGAATTCAAGATTCATTCAAGTGGGACCAACAGTCTCTTTTTTAATGAAATCCTTTTTGTTGAGAAGCTCAGTCTCAAGTTTGAGACACTTTTTACATTCATGGACATTCACAGAAGCATTATCCATGGTAGAATTCATAATTATATTCACTATATCTTTGTTAATGACTTGTTCCAAGAGTCATTCGTTCTCATTTAAAACTTGATTCATTTTAATTTCAAACGTTTTGGACTCTAAACGATGTTGTTCCACAGCCTGTTCCATTTGATGAAAGACATTTTGGACTTCAGTAACTTCATCAATTAAATATTGATTGAATGTATTGAGTATGTCCTTTAGAGATTTTACAAATGGAATAATTTCATCCCTAAAACAAGCTTTTATATGTTCAATCAGTGATGGATGTGGTCGTGGTTCTTTCTTTGACAACCATGTCAAAACCAGCAAGATGGTGTTTAAGTTTCTTCATAGTCTAATTATAATCTATCATAGGGAATTAAAGCAGTGGTGATCCTGTTAATACCCTAGCCCATCGGGACTTTACCCACTTATTGCTTGATGTTGTTTTATACACCGGTAGTCCACCACCAAAATCAATACCAATTAATTAAGAACAATACTGGTTGAACAATTATCGGGTCACCTGCCGGTCCAACTAAGCTCATAATCAAAGGGTAAGGACAAGGTGTCATTTGTGATCCTATTGGTCCGGGCATACAAAACACAACATGGAGAGCTATCCCGGCATCTAGATTACTGGTTAAGTCTCACTAGACCCAGTTGAATGATAGGTCGCATGTACAAGCACATAAACAAGTATAAGGCGATAAACATAATTAAACAACAATGATAAATTAAGCAAGCCGGATTAAAACAAACCAAACATTATAATCTTCATTAACATGGCTAATACCCGAGGGTATTAGCCTAGAATCATTGTTATTTTACAAACGTGATCAAACAATTAGAAATCGAATGATTAAGAAAGTAAGAATTACACGATGTCTTCTATGGAATTATGGTTGGTGCTTGACCTTGGCTGCTTCTAATATCTTGGAAAATTCGACTTCAGAGTGTATGGTATAGAGAATGTAATTTTTGCACACTGAAACTCGTTTTTGAGTCTCGTATTTATAGTGTCTGAAAACTGCCTGGATACGCCATATAGGGAGAGGTGAATACGGCGTATAGGGTTAATTTCCTTGGAGTTCGCGATAAGATTAAATCAATCAATATTAATTTACATCAATCACATTAACTTTGTATCTTTGACTGATGACTAGCTGTGCATACGGCGTATAGGTGAAGACTGATACGCCGGATCAGGAATAGATTATTACGTGTATTCTTGTGATGAGCTGGCGCTGATACGCCGTATCTTCTTTGCTGGATACGGCGTATAGTAGCAGATAACAGTTTTCTTCAAATGTCTTTGTTTTAGTTCCAGAATTGCACCTTTTAGCTTTGTCTTCACAAGTTACTCCATAATTATTGCAATCATAAACTTTAAGCAATTAAGTACCAATATCTTGCAATAATTATATAAAAGTGGGTAAAATGTATGGGATAAATGATGGTAAAATGTGACGTTATTTGATGATGTCATCTATCTCTCCACCTTTCTTACTTTCTCTCTGTTATTGATAGGTGTTTTTCTCCATCCTTGTTACGTACCTCTGTAAATCTTTTGTTCTTTCTCTCTCAAAAAACAGATGATCATAGGTTTAGGGTTTGTTCTTGGTGTTTGTTTTGCCAACACTTACCTTAAACCTCGAGAATATAATCCCATTCCTTTTAGGTTTAGTGCACTGTTTGGACATGTGTCCTTCCCCTTTGCAGTTGTAACAAATAAAAGTCCTTTGTTTCCCAGAATTGCTTCCACTTGCTCTTGGAGTGTAGGTCCTACTTGTACCCGTAGCAAAAGAAATTTGCCTTCCCTGTACTAGTTGTAAAGTTACTCTTCCATCATTAATGGTTGCTTGTTGCCTAGGGTTTGATGAATTCCTCAGCCGGTTATTAGTAGTAGGATAGCGAGATGTGACGACGGCTGATAGGAATGACATCATATGGTTGATGGCATCAATGGGATCGTCACCTTCGAAACCCTAGAACAGTTTGGGTGACCCGGGTCTTGTTGGGAAATTATATTGTTGTAGTTGTTGGTTGATGTGGGAGCACTTCCAATTGAGGGATGGATAGTTGTGGAGAATAAACGTTGTAGTGAACTGATGATTCATATCATTGGATGGATAAGTGATTGAAAGAGTATTGAGTGGTTGGGATTGGTTGAGTATTGATGAGACTGATAAGGGATCATACTGTGGAGATTTGATTATAGTGAAACTTGTGGTTGGAAATTAAGAGTATTTGGTATAAGTCTGATGGAGTTTGATAGGTAACTAGGTCATTGATGGGTTGCAACCAAAGCAAGCGGATCTGAGTTGCGTTCATGCATTAAACGAACTTCATTTGCATGAAATTCGTGTTGTCCCAAGTAAGCATGAAGCTAATCAATATTAGTTGTGTGCAAATCCCGAACCAGTTTGACATCTGTCACAAATTTGCTCCACTCAGGAGGAAGGGTATTCAAAAACTTGGTGTTCACTTGAAATTGTTCTAGTTTTCATATTGTAGATGTTCATGTCATTGAGTAGCAGTGAAAATCTTAAGTAGAAAATCACGAGTGTTCTCCCCCTTCTTATAAGCAATCTTATCGAATATCGTCATGTAGTTACACTTCGCTTTCCTGTTTTGTCAATGGAAGTTCCTTGCATGAGAAGTTAAATTCTTTCCAAAAGTTCTCTTGGGCAACTTTATGATTGATAACTAATGCATAGACCTCTGGCGGTAAGCCTTGAAGAATGATATTTGTAGCATTGACATCACAATCAGCTTGAATTGCATCTGCTGGAGTTACTTCTTGAGTAATTTTCTGTGGGGTCTAGTCACTCCATTCTCCTCAATCGTAGGCCAGATTGTATAAAGTGGAAGATATCGCCACTTTCCTTGTAAAGTATGTAAAGTATGGGATGTTTGGGAAGTTGACCGTTACGGAAACGCCAACTTTGGTTGTTTTTTATCTATAATCAAGACGTTGTGAATAGTTATGTCTTTATTATGGTAACGGTCGGGAAAAAGTGTATAGCAATTTGTATTTTAGACTTAATCTATTTGTTTTGTAACTTTTATTTAACAACAATTTAATTCTATTTCCTAATCATTAACCATGGGTTTTACGCGAATGAGGATGTGATCGAGCATGCATGTCTATTCCGTCGTTACGGCCATGTATGCATGTCTCAGCTGCCTTGTTGGTTTATTACTATTGGTGAAAGTTAGAAGATCCATACCCTATATTACTCTACTAGTCCTACTCTTTAGCTTATTCGAGGTGGGAGTGAGCAGTCACATGTATCTATCATGTCGTTACGGGTGTGTATGTGTGGTCTTTGTCGCCCTCCTGGAATATTGGTATCGATAAAGATTAGTTAGAGTAATCAACCCTAAGCCTAATCATAAAAACCCATTCTACCTTTATAAACTTGTAACTCCTTAGCTCTAGTGGTGGAGATGTATATCCTTGCCAAGCATATGATAGAATACTCATCATGACTGAGCAATTGAGCGAACTAGTTACATGTTACCACATAGATTAGTTGAGAGATTTGAGTGTTTTCATCTTCCTATTTCGTGATGTGTTTGGTTGTGTACTTGTAATAAATCAAATAAATGCTTAACATAAAATATCTTTAGGGATACATTTTTGAAAACTTCTAAAGGCTACTTGAAGACAAGTAGGATTCAAGTGGGGGGGATATTTGATGACATCAAATAACGTCTATTTTATAGCATCATTTATCCTATGTAATTGACCCATTTTGTATAATTAATGCAAAGAATTGTTACTTAATCATTTGTACTTGAGAATTGTAGTAATTATGGAGTACTTGGTGAAACTTGACTAAAAGGCACGCATTCTGGAGCTTAAACATAGATATTTTGAAGATTACTTTTCTGACAACCAATACGACGTATCCATCAAGGAAAATACGACGTATATGTGCCTACACTCACCAAAGACGAAGACCACATTATCAATACGCTGTATCCAGTGAAGACCAATACGCCGTATTGGAGATATAGTATGTGAATATTCTGGAAGATAACAAACGTGGTCCCTACTCCAAGAAAACCCTAATACGACGTATCCAACACATTGGATACGCCGTATCGACACCGACTCCAGACCTTATAAATAGAAAACTCAAAAATGAGTTTTAAGTGTGCTAAATCATATTCTCGATACCTAAACCACAAAAGTTAATTTTCAGAGGAGAAAAAGAGCAAAAGAGGTCTTGCAACGCATTCCAATCCATAGGAGACAACGTGTAATTTCTTATACTTTTGTAATCTTTTAGTTTTTTGGCATCATGACCTTTGCTAGACCATTAATCTTGTATTAATTATGATGTTTGAAGGCTAATACCTTTGGGTATTAGCCATTATTATGAAGATCTGAATTTTTGGTTTTGTTTATATCTTGATTTCTTAATTTATCATTGTATGCTTGTTTATGTTTATCAATATACTTGTTTACGTGCTTTTGTATGCGACCTATCATTCAACTGGATCTAGTGATACGGACCAAGTAATCTAGATGCCAGGATAGCTCTTCATATAGTGATTTATACATCTAGAACCATAGGACCACAAATATTGTCCTGCTAAATTCGTGCTAGGATACGCTTCTAGCTTCACTAGATATCAGATATTGCCTTTGGTTTATTGAACAAGTTGACTAGCAGGTGAACCTAGATAATTCAACAAATAACGTTCTAATTCCATTTTATAGTTGGACAAGTGGACTACTAGAGTATAAATTTCCTTTAAGTAGTAAGTGGGTAAAGTCTCTATGAGCTAGGGTTTAACAAGATCACTATTGCTTTAATCCCTAAGATAGATTATAATCAGCAAATAAGGATGCTTTATGCGGATGCTTTAATTATGACAAAATTAATGTGTCTAGGTCTTAGGATGAAGTCCCGCCTAAGTCTAAGAATGATATGCCACATCGAGATATGTAATCATTGCACTGAATAAACAAACCAACTTCTAATCGGATTAATGATGGCTAATACAGTTTTCTATTATAAGGCTTGACCGCTCTTTTATCTTATGTTAATTTTCTTGCGTGGGTTAAAGTGTCTTGAATTGATTGTAGCACCACCAAACCCGTGCCAGTCTCTCGGGCTGAAAACCCTCTTTACCTGTTAGAATTCGAATTGGAACTAACATAGGATTAGCATATGTTTGACTTATATTAGATTTAACTTAGATTAATAAACCAAAATATTAATAAATTGAGAGATTTAACCTCGCTTCAAGTGTTTGACACCCTATTTACCACGAATCTACCACCGACCGGGTACACTGCCCGTTAAAGTGTTGTTTTTGGTTGAGTCGGCAAAATATAAATTTAAAACTTGAATCATAAAAATATACACCACACAACGATACATCACTCCACTTGTCGGGTCAGTGGAAGTCCAGGAAAGTCTTCGGGAATGATTTTTGGGAAATCCCGCACAATAGGTACATCCTCAAGTCTCTTCTCCTCTGACTTCTTCTCCGTCTTCCTTTCTGTGATGTGTGTCAGAAAGACTTGACATCCTTTCTGTAGAAACTTATGGGTCTTGGTGAACGATATGATATTCAATCTAGACTCGCTTCTACCATTGCTTCAATCTCCTTGAATTATTAAAATTTCATCACCGTAGGGGATACGAACAATCTTCTCATTATTGGTACTTTAAAACTGATCTTGTCATCCTTAGCTTGATGTAAGGTTAGCAACTTTGGATAAATCCAAAACTACTATGACAGAAACTTTGATTGAATATCAAATACTATGCGGAATCTAGTATTGATATTAAGAAGAATAATAACAAACAATGAAACATTAACAAAACCTTCAGCCTCAATTATATTAATGAACACTCTGAATTAGTGTTAGGGTTTACAAAACCTTAAGACTCTAAGAATTCTATGAAAACTGCTATGAGAACTGATGTATTTTTCTATACCTTAGGACCTCCTTTTATACACCAAGGAGTCTTACACGGTTTACAATATCTTCCTAACATATCATAATCATTTCTATAATTATAGACAACCATATCTTTTACATAAATAACATTAATACTTATCTTCATAAGTATTCTTGTTTTTCCACACACGCTTTATCTTTTTACTCTATCTTTATCCTCTTGACAGTAGTAAGTCTTCAAGCAGTTGTAAGTCAGCAACAGTCTTATCTTTATAACCAGCAACACAAACTGAGCATAAGCAGTAGTAAGTACCAGCAGTACTAATCTTTATGCTAACAGTTGTAACTTTACTCTAGCAGTACTAAGTTATACTAACAGTACTAAGTTACACTAACATTAGTAACTTTTGTACTAGCAGCATTAGTAACTTAGCATATATTCAGTCTTCAACTCTGAGCAGTCTTAACTTCTACTGGCAGTAGTAACTTCATACTAACAGTACTAATATTATACTAACAGTAGTAACTAGCAGTGGTAACTTTATACTACCAGTACTAACTACTTAGTATAATTTCCATTATGTACCTGTGCAGTAGAAACCTTAAGTGTCCTTGAAGTCTTTCAAGTCTCAACAATCCTCCCCTAAACTTGATGTTCAGCTTCTGAATCTTCAAGTTTCTTTATCACAAATTCTTCATCATACTCAGGAGGGATGCATTCAAACCTTTCATTTACCTTTCTGCTGTTTTACCATAAGCTTTAACAACTGATAGCACATTTCATTTTGATGATCAGTTTGAAGTTTCTTGGTTAACATATTGGTGATAGTTATTGGTGTGAGGGGATATCTCTTTTCAACCAACATAAAGATGTGGAGATTATCAAACCTTACAAAGTGAACTCCAGATGAATCAATCAACTTCCAAATGGTCACCCTGTATCCTTGTAACATTCTCCATACATCACTTGTTGTGTCTGGTTCAAACATGACTTTCAAATCTCCCCATAACACTCTTTCAAATTCATCTTCAGGCCTTGTATCATTATGCTTTGCCTTTACTATCCTCCAAAGAACCTCCAAGTCTTCTCTGTCTATTCCTTGTAGCATCCTTATCATTGAAGAGTATCTCTTAGAGCTTCCATCTACTCTTATCAACTGATAATGTACCAGCATACCTTCTTTATGAAGCTTGTAATCAACAATCACTGGTAGTTTGGTAGCAAGTAGCGTTAATTTTTATTTCTTCATCCTTTTTAATTACCAAATGCTTCAATAACTCTCCTTCATTATCTTCACTGACTTCTTCAACTTCATCAGACTCTTTGTCTTCCTCTATTTTTTGTTTCTTTGAGGATTCTTGCTGTTGCTGTTTTCCTGCTCATTTTCTTCCAAGCATCTTCTTTCTGCTGCCTTTAGCTATCTCCTCACTACCTTCTGTCTTCTTTTCTTTGTTTTCCTGTTCCTCAGAACCTATAGCCATAAAGGTATTGACTCTCTTCATTTCCTTGTCAAATAGCTTTTGAATTTCATCAAAATTCTTTCCCTTTAGCTGTTTGTATGTGTATCCACCCATGTGCTTAAGATAAGTTGACATTTGAGTTCTCTTTTGTGCCTTGGTAGGAGGTCTGTTTCTCTTTTCTTGTGCTCTAAGTGTAGCAGAATGTTTTCTTCTCTTCTCCATCAGTTCCATAAATAATTTTCCTTTTTCCTTATCTGTCAACTCCTCTCTTTCTTTTGATTGAAGTCTTTCAGCCAGCAATCTATCAGCTTCCATCATAGCTTGTGTATTCTCCCATGAATCAATCAATGCTATGTTAGCTTCTTCTTCTTTTTGTTTCCTTGCTAGCTTATGTTCTTCTTCTAATTCAGCATCCAACTTAGCTTGAATATCTCTTGCAATTTGTTCCTCAAGAGCAATTTGATCTTTTCTTTTTAAAGGAACTTTAGGTTCAACCATAATACCTTTTCCTTTGTCTTTAGTAACTGAAGGTTGTGACTCTTATGGAACTCTGAACTCACTTGGCTCCTGTACTACTACCCCTTTAGCCTTGGGTCTTGTAGTTGTTGTTGTTGTAGCAGCAGTAGTAACAACTTTAGGCTTAGCTGCATTAATTTCAATAAGTATCTGAGCCAAAGTTAGTTCATCAATCTTAGCAGCAGTAACTTCTCCTATATAAGCAGTAGAAACTTGAATTGTAGGAGCGGCACTATCTTCAACACTAACAGTAATAACTGCTTCACCAGCAGTACTATCATCAATCTTTGTACTCTGCTCATTCTTCTCACTAGGAGCAACATCCACAAATACTTCATCATCATCCAACACTCTAGTATCAAACATTAGGTCTTCATTCTGCTGTTCATTCATTAGAGTGACCTCAGCATCTGCATCAATATCCTCAATACTCCTCCCCTGTTTGGATGCATCCTCCTAATCACCCAAACCAGCATTAGAGGATTTAACTCTTCTGGCTGTACCAAGTTTCTTGAATCTTTGAAGTCCTGTGGTCCTCAACTGTCTCCTCTTTTCAAGCATACTAACCCTTTTCTTAAGACTAGCAATTTCAACTGCCTGATCAGATTTAACCTTCTCTAAGTCAAGAACCTATTTTTGCAATTGGGTACATAAAGCCATCAATTCATTAAGTTGCATACTATCCTCACCACTAGGTAGTGGATCATTAGAAGGTGTATTAAGATGTTCCTCTTCCTCTGTCTCAGCATGAGCAGTCTCTGCCTCCTTCCTCTGTTTTCTCCTAGACTTTTGTTTCTTCTTGGGTTGAGAAGATGTAGATGGTTGATCAATAGTGGGTATCTGAGTGGAATCAGTTGGAGGAACTGAATCCTCACCCACTTCTTCAGTAGCTTGAACCAGCATATTATCAAACAAAGGTGTAACTCTCCCAGAGAAATCCTTACCCTCTCTCTTCATATTAGCAAATATTTTCTTTGTGTGGTAGGGATTAACAAAAGTCTTTTTGTGATGTGTCATGTCTCCAAGTTGTTGGTTAAGAAAAACTTGTAGAAAGCGAGGATACAACAGGAATTTAACCCCTCCATCTAAGTGTTTAACCATAGCATCAAAGATGTACTTAGACAGGTTAAATTTTCTATTTGTTGCTAAGCATATGATCAAGGAAGCCATTGTGCTACTGAATTCATTCCAGGCTGTGGTCTTTGCACTAAGGCTTTGAGTAATGGTATGAATCATAAACTTCCATTGCGGAGAAAAGAAAGCTTTATAAAAAGTAAGTTTTTGAGAAGGCTTTTCATACCCCATTTTGGCCAGCTCTTCAAAAATTGTAGTGTTTGGCAGACACTCAGTACCTTCTGCATCATCTAAGTGAAGATCATTCCTAATACTTGCCTCCGTGATGATTACCTTCTTTTTGTCAATTAGGGCTTGTAACTGACGCACTTCATTAACTGTCTTGACCTGTGCGGTAGCCCAAAACTGTTGTATACATGAGGTGTAGATGATTGGATTGACTGTTAATGCATAACTAACAGAACTTGCTTTCAGAAAATCAATGATCTCCGCAAACCCATCACTTTCTGCAGGTTTCTCCAAAAACGCGACCACATTGTGCGTTTCAGCAAACTTAGGGCTCGACATTATAATGATTTTGATGATCAAAGATGAAATTGAATTAGGGCTTATGTTTAGAGAGTGTTTGAATGAATGAAATCGAATAAAGAAATAAGTGAAACCCTTAATCGAAGTATTTATAGAATCACCCTCAGCAGTAGGAACTTGAACTAGCAGCATGCCTAGCAGCATTAACTTAAACCTTAAAGCATAAACAAATACTGGCAGCACTAATTTAAGCCTAACAACATTAATTGTATACCAGCAGTAGAAACTTTATGCTTAGCAGCATTAAGTTGCATTACCAGTATTAACCTGAGACTAACAGCAGTAAGTTTGAACTACCAGCATTAACTTTAATTTCATCCCACAAATAACTTTGATCATCAAATTTGATTCTCACAAACTCTCTTTCTGTTTTTATGCTCACAGTATCTCTCAATTCTTTTTGCTCACTTAATCACTCTTTTTGTTTTTGTACACACATCTCTCTTTCTATTTTTAAGCTCACTTAATCTCTCATTTCTTTTAGGCTCACCAATACAGACAGTTATGTGCAATTTCCATCAATTCCAAAATTTTCAGACTGTCCTCCCCACTTCCAAATGTGTTAACTTTTAAGAGAGGTGGATCATTGGACTGTTTAGATGTAGTCTCAAACCTAGTTTGAGCATCTACATCCCCCAATATGGTATCTTGGCACCTGGGACCACTACCTAAATCAATTCCCAAAGGAGTTATTTCATTAAGTGTTGCCATGGATTAGGTCTTAATTTATGTTACCACTGTCCTGCTCTGCTTCAGAGCTAGAAGCAGTAGTGGCAGCCCTTTCCATTCTGTCACCCAACTCCTTATGGACAGCCTCATCACCAACCTTTCTTAGGAGGACCACTAGACTAAGGTATCTTGGTGTCCTGACCTCTTTTAAATTGCCTTGGGTTTGATTCATTACCCACTTGTGATTGATGTCACATCTTCTTTTCATCACTTATAGATAATT
>BQNB010149960.1:0-10230 GCA_026074375.1 Tanacetum coccineum
GCCAATTAGGGTCACGAAGAGCATGTAAATGAGAGCGAGGAATAGGCGAAGTAGTGGTGGCATGACAATTCATACGCGCAGATATATCTTATGCTGTGCAGCAGATCTGTCTTTACATGCATGATCCTCGTGATCCACATTTTACTGCTTTGAAGCGTATTTTGCGCTATGTTCGTGGGACTATTGACCATGGACTTCAGCTTTATGTCTCATCCACTAGTCAACTCACTGCTTATACAGATGCTGATTGGGCTGGTTGCCTTGTTACTCGTAGGTCTACATCCGGGTATTGTGTGTTCCTTGGTGATAACCTTTTGTCTTGGTCTGCCAAACGGCAGGTTACATTGTCTCGTTCTAGTGCTGAGGCAGAATATCGAGGTGTTGCGAATGTTGTTGCTGAGACTGCGTGGATTCGGAATTTGTTGCTTGAACTTCACACTCCTCTCTTTACTGCTACTCTTGTCTATTGTGATAATGTGAGTGTTGTGTATCTGTCTACTAATCCTGTGCAGCATCAGCGTACTAAACACATCGAGATTGATATTCATTTTGTTCGAGAATATGTTGCTTCCGGTCAGGTTCGTGTGCTTCATGTCCCTTCCAGATTTCAGTATGCAGATATTTTTACTAAGGGTCTCCCCACAGCTTTATTTCTTGAGTTTCGCTCCAGCCTGAACGTCCGAAGATCTCCCGCTCACACTGAGGGGGAGTATTAGCCTTGTATAAATCAAGTCAACGTTCAACAATAAAAGTCAAGAGTCAATAATCATCATCCAAGTCAAGTCAAGACATTTATTAGTATTTATTAGTCATTAATTTGTATTGGGCTCAAGCCCATGGTATCGATTCTAGAATGTTCTCACTTATTTATTTTCACTCACAATAAACTTAACATGATCAATCATGTTTGACCATAACTTTAGAGGATCTTTTTCCTATTCTAATACTGCAAGAATTTGTTAGGTGTTTCGCTTTGGTCATTATATGAGTTTCGTGTTTTTTGTTTCTTTTTCTTTTACCTTAATTCGTTATTCATTTTTTAAAGTTCTTTGCAAATCCTTTCAAGACGGTCTTTCATTAAACATCGTTGAAATTATATAAATTTAACTATCATTAAATTGTTTATTAAACTGGTGAAATTGCATCTTAAACTAGAGTGCTTATTCTAATTTCTCTATAGATCTTGTCAAGACGGTCTTTCACTAAACATCATTGAAATTATATTAATTTACCTATCGTTAATTTATTTATTAAATGGTCTTTCATTAAACATGATTAAAATTATATAAATTTACATGCCATTAAATTGTTAACTAAAATGGTTAAATTGCATCTTTAACTAGTCTTTATTTTAAAGTTTTTTTAGATTTTTTCAGACGGTTCTTCATTAGATATTAATAAAAATTATATAAACTTATCTATCGTTAATTTGTTTATTAAATTGTGTATCCTGTTAGTACAAAATTGGTGACCGGGTGTGAGATGGTTCAAGATTGTTTGTTGGGTCGGGCCGACAAGCTATCTTCGGGTTGAATCTTGTACTAAACAAAGTAATTGGATGATTTTCTGCACAAGTAAAGGTAAACCATTAGCCTTACCATGGGGGCGAACCCCATGATTAGACTCCGGCGTGAGAGTAAGAACACATGTTGTCAGAGGTATGTGTGCGTATTTGGAAAGATGAGAAAATCATACCTTTTGGGATGTCAGAGCACCCTCATTTATAGGTGACTAATCACATTAAATGCATATTAATGTAGGATTGAATATTGACTAATAAAATTAAATGCAGATTGGATGTTGACTAATCACATTAAATACAGATTAATGTAGGATTGAATATTGACTAATCACATTAAATGCAGATTGAATGTTGCCATATCCGGGCCAAGGCCAGGATCCAAATGTGATTAGTACATCCCAAGCCCAGAGGCCTGTTATACATACTATACGTCATCATATCCTTTTTGTTATTACTTCATCCCTCTATAAATATCAAGAGACGATTCCATTTGGAGCAGTGCATTTGCAACGGTACCGACTTAATAAGCCTACTTTTTAATATTGTTCATCACATGTACGAAAGTCAGACACGGCGTGCAGTGGCGGAGACAAGGAGGGGGCACAAAGGTATATGCCCCCTAGCGAAAAAAGTCGTAGTGTTTTTTTTTAATTTGTCTCCTAACAACCAATTTGTATTGTAGTTTCTAAAAATTATCAAAGCTTGCCTTTTTGAGCAAAACTTTTTAGTTCCGCCCCTGACGGTGTATGAAATATGATCATACGCAGATGCTTCGCGGCAACACGTAAGTGAAAATCCTTATTATATACTATTATACCATGAATATCTAGTGATAATAAGTGCATTTCAAAGTCAATTTACGAGCAATAGAATTAGTACGAGTCTTGGAGCCAGATGGAAAACAATTTGGTTTATGTAAATATGATAAAATTTAAGTTCCCATCTTATGCGTTAGTCATTGTTTATATAACAAGGATGTATACATGCGTTCCGCTGCGGGACGATTAGCGGACGTCGTTTTAGGTTAGCGGAAGTGGACCCGGTGGTGATTTCCGTTGTCGTTGTGATATTTCAGTGTTATTACCCCGAACATACCGATAACCCCAACGACTATTTTTGTAAATTGCAAAAAAAAGGTTAATGGTCGTTAAGTAACGACCGATCCCAAGGACTATTTTCTTAAATTCTAAAAAAAAACTAACGGCTGTTACTTAACATTCGTAGGGGGTATTCTGTAAGTTTTTAAAAATAAAGATAGTTTTCGTAATTTGACACATAGTGAGGGGTATATTTTTGTAAATTGTAAAAGAAAAATTAAGTTAACGTTCGTTAAGTAACGACCGATCCCAAGGACTATTTTGTAAATTTAAAAAAAATAAATAAACTAACGATCGTTACTTAATAGCCGTTTGTGAGGGGAGGAGGCATTTTGTAAATTTTTTTAAAATGTAGATAGTCTTTGTAATTTGACACATAGTGCGAGGAGGTATTTCGTAAATACACGAGGGGCTATTTCATAAATACCGGCGATGCGGGGTAAACGGGGCGGACCGGGTCAGGTTGACCCGGCGCATTAAATGCACCCGAGTCGGGTAACCGGGGTGGACCGGGTCGGGTCGACCCAACGCATTTAATGCACCCGGCAAATCCTTGTATTTGTATAATTCTAATATAATTTGAATTCAACTGTTTGAACTTTTACGTGGTTGTATACCAGTGTTTTGAAACCCGGTTCGACCTGGTCGGGTCAACCGGTTGAAAAAACGGGTCATATTAAACCGGGTTTTGTATTTTCGAAACCCTTTTAGACCCGCCGGGTTTGAAGTGACCCGGGTCAACCCGGTTCACGAGACCCGGCCGGGTTTCGACTTTTTCGTGTTTTTTTCTAAATAAAGCATGTTTACTGTATATATTTGCGATGCAATTTTATTTTTACATGTTATATTTGTTAATAAATAGTTTTTATGCTTAATATATGAAATATATCATGATTTATATACATACTTTTTCTTAATCTTTGCAAATATTTTATATTTTTTTGTTTTGGAAGCCCGAGTTGACCCGGCGGTCCAACTGGTTGAACCGGTAATCTGGTGACTTGACCGGGTCGATTAAAGACCCGATTTTCAAAACATTGTTGGATACAACATATATGTCACAATCATATTATATATCAAACTTGTTCAAATTCAACTAAGCTTAAAAGAAACAATATTGATGTTTAACTAGTTAATATAAGGATCATCCAAGCTGTTTAACTTAAAGCTTTGACATTATGTGACATGAACACAAGCTGTGTTGGGCTGCACTGAATCCCAAAAATGAACAATCAAAATTGGGCCTCAAGTATAAAGGGAGTTGATTTGCCATAAAGGGAATTATTTGATTTGCACACTCAAATTATTGTGTCATGGCATTTATACCCTTAACATTTATGTCTTGAAGTGCACACTTCACTAATTAATGTAGGGATATAAATATCAAGAAACAAACATTTTGAGTGTGCAAATCAAAAAATGAAGTGTGCAAATCCATCTTATTCACAATTTTGAATTTTATTTTTAGTTATTGTAATCTATCAAATCCATCTTATTCACATGAACACAAGCCACACCACCACCACCACCGCCTACCTCCACCCCCCATGTCACCACCTCCATCTTTTTCAGCACCATTGGTCCCACCCTCCGTGCCACCATCCACCATCCACCATCTTCGCCACAACCACCTCCATGTGTTAAAAATCTTTCAAAATATCACCATTCATAACCACTATTTCTGCCCTACCATCTCACTACCAACCACCTCCTTACCTCATCTCGAGATTTCTACTACATTCGTCCCAAAATAAAGTCCATTTTAAATTTTCAGAGTTAAACGGGTTCAAAGTTGACCTTAAATAATTTTGTGTGTGTTATAAAATACTTGATGTCAAATATATGAATGGATTGGATTATAAGTGTATTTTCATTGGTATATTTTTTTTTAAGTATTACTAGTGTATAACAAAAAAAATATATTTAAGTTTAAAGTTGAACCAGTTTCACTTTGAAAAATCAAACTGGACACTTATTTTCGGACGAAGAGAGTGTTCATGTATATAAAGACTCGAATAAACTTACCACTTACCAGTTTGAAAAGTCTTTATATAAACTGGACACTTGATTTGGGTGTTCATGTAAAGACTCGAATAAGTGGTAAGTTGATTTTTCAAAGTGTCCAGTTTATTCGAGTCTTTACCACTTTGAAAAGTCTTTAAATCAAGTGTCCAGTGTTCATGTATATATTCGAGTCTTTATAAGTGGTAAGTTGATTTTTCAAAGTCAAACTGGACACTTGATTTGGGTTTTAAATAGTTTTAAAATTTTCCATTTTATTCGAGTCTTTATATAAAATAGGGATTTAACTAATATAGGTTCAATTTCCGGATTTGTAAAATGTGTATTTTGGTTTCAAGATTAGTTTGGTTTTAACATTTGGATGAAAAATTTACCGGAAAATGGAGAAAATGGCTGAAAAAAGGGTCGAAAGATTGGAGAAGATGACTGAAATGACATGGCATGTATACGTGTAGGATATTGTGATGATATCAACACAAAATAAGTTTATGATAATATCAACACAAAATTTGAATAGTTTGTTGTAGGTTCGTGGGGGTATATTTTTAGGTTGATAGAGTTGATCGTTAAACATTTAAAAAAATACGATGCTATTAGATGGATTTAACCTAGAACAAATTATTATTACTACAAGTAACATTTTGTAATTAATGAACAATATAATACCTACTTGTCTTTGTTAGTAGATGAAACTACGGATGCATATAGATGGCGTGTAGTTTGCTGTGCACCGTGGGCGTTTAGCGGTGCCACCTACTTGGTGTATATCTCTCATCGGACCAGCATGATTGTTGGACGTAGGCCTTGGACTGTGATGGAATTTTCGCGGTCAAGTAGTTATCAAAAACCATTGACGATATCAGGTTATCTCGATTAGATGGTGCAGGTTCGGCATGTTGAATGATATTCATGGGTTAGTATTTACTAACAATATGAAATAATGGAGGATTTATTATTTGGTTGATCGAGATGGAAATCCCCGTGTACCAAATTTGGTCCGTAAAAGCATTGATGTCGCATGTATCCGTTATCCTACTTGCGAGACAATATGAAATAACTTCAGACTTTCAACTTTTTACCCACGTTTATTGCAAGTGTCAAAGCCAGTTTAGTGACACTTGATATGTCACTAATATCTCTGTCGCTGGATGTCATTTTCTTCATAGTGTAAATTAAAGAGAATCCTAAATAAAAAACCAAATACTAAATATTATCGTTTTACACATGTATTTCTAATCAGAGACAACATTTTCTCATCAAATAACATGCACCTCCGGATATAGTAGAAATGTTGTGTATAAATAGAGGGTATCATTCTAAGTTGCATATCACTGAAAACAAGAGTAAAAGTAGTGGGTAAAGGAAACGTAGAAAACCATGTTGATGCCTCAAATCAACAAATCTTACTCTATCCACAACCTATCTCCCCTTCGTAAGCCCTTAGCCAATGGTGCGACCAAGCATTATTCCTCCCGCTCCTCCTACTATTCTTCTGCCATTATCCAGAAGCCAACGTTCACCAAAAAATTTAACCCCACCCGTGCTCAATCTACCTCAGCTAGTAACATTAAGCCCATATCAGTTTCCGTTACTGGTGAAACAACTAAGGTGGAGGCTGTCATCAAAATCCAACCAAATAATAATGTAAAAAAATTTGTACTCTCTGCTCCATGGAGTTTTACCCATTTTAGAATCAAAGTGGTTAGACAAAGACGATGGTTTTTCTCTATTCACAGACATACACTTGCTTTACAATGAAGGTGTTAACATTCCTATCCCTCACGATGGATTTCTAAGTATCTTACCTGGACTTATTAGAAGTGTTCTTGGGACTGCAAATGCTGTCCTCCAGTTTGAGACCCCAAAAACCATTGACAGTGAGCAATAATCATATTGGATCTTTTGTGTTTTTGTGCTTGATTTGTTAATTTAAGTTATTGGATATTGATAAACTTAATTACAATTGCAGGGGACTCGTTTTCATGGTTAAGTGATGAGGAATTTTGCCGACAAATGCTTGCTGGTATCAATCCATATAGCATACAGTTGGTGGCGGTACTTACTTTCCCTTAAGATACTTCCGTTTTTGGCATGACTTACTTCATAACATAGAATGTTCTTGAATAGCTATAACTTATGAGGCATGTAAAGTTAGCTGCAACATCTTAAAGCTTGTAGATTCATGTACGTATACCGTATAACCAATAATAACCTACAACATAAACGATTTGGAATAAGTGAGATGCTACATTGCCAAAAAAAGCTTATAACATGTGTGTGTTTGTTTGTCTAGCAATGGCCATTGATGAGTAAATTGGATCCTGAAATTTATGGACCAGCTGAATCAGCAATCACCAAGGAAATTGTAGAGAAAGAGATTAAAGGTTTCATGACTTTTGATGAGGTAATGCTATACAGAAGCTCAAGTGCTTCATGAAAGCCAGATGTCTTTTAGTTAACAAAATTCGAAAACAATTATATATGTGCATGCAGGCTTTGGCACAAAAGAAATTGTTCATGTTGGATTACCATGACCTGCTTCTGCCTTATGTTACTATAACGAGAGACCTGAAAGGGACAACTCTCTATGGTTCAAGAACTTTGATGTTCCTTTCTCCTGCTGGTACATTGATGCCAATAGCCATTGAGTTGACTCGCCCAAAATCAGCATCGAAGTCAGAGTGGAAGCACGTGTACACACCTACCACCGATGCTACGAATGCCTGGCTCTGGAAGCTAGCCAAGGCTCATGTCCTTGCCCATGATTCTGGCATTCACCAGCTTCTTAGCCACTGGTTAGTTCCCGTTAACCTTTTGTATATTTAGGTGTGAAAAAAAGACTTGATTAATACTAAGCTAATTAATTTTTATGAATCTTTTGGATTTTTGATAACATTGCAGGCTAAGAACTCATTGTGCAACAGAGCCTTACATAATTGCTACACACCGTAATCTAAGCCAAATGCACCCTATTTACCGACTACTCATCCCTTATTTCCGGTACACAATGCAAATCAATGCTCTAGCTCGTCAATATCTCATTGAGGCTGGTGGTACCATAGAGTCATCATTCTCTACAGGAAAATATTCTATGCAACTTTCCTCTGATGCGTATGATAAGTTGTGGCGCTTTGATCATGAGGCTCTTCCAGCTGACCTAATTAGCAGGTACCAATATGCGACTCGAATTTTTTGTTTTTGTACTTTATTTTGCAATCTAAAAAGAAACAATAACAATAGAGAATAAAGAAGGTATAGTGGCATTAAAAGACTATTGTGGTCTAAATTCCATTTTGGATAACCAACTTAGTTTAGACTATAGCAATTAAAGTTATGAAACTTTTGATTTCAAGGAAGCTTATTAGGCGACACGGTATAAAAATTTACGCGGTAAAAGATTACCCGACTCCTTAGAACATCCCGATTGCAACAATTTTATGAAATTCTTAACTCTTTTTTGAACCTATAATGTTAATAACCTTTTCAACCAAATGTCAAGCTATTACCACCTCACACATGATAAATTATCAAGAGGTCAAGCAATAGGTTAAACTGTACCAACCTAGAAACTAAACCACAACTGGTTACGTTTATAAGCACATTTGTTTATATCTTATCATTTAGGGGCATGGCTGTTAAAGATCAAAATGAACCACATGGGCTAAAACTAACAATAGAGGACTACCCATTTGCAAATGATGGTCTACTTCTCTGGGATGCCATCAAAGAATGGGCAACTTCTTATGTCAAGCACTACTATCCACAAGCAAATCTAGTCGAATCTGATGAAGAACTTCAAGCATGGTGGGATGAAATTCGAACAGTTGGACATGGAGACAAGAAAGACGAACCATGGTGGCCACAACTCAAAACCCAAGCTGACTTGATTAAGATTGTGTCAACCATGATTTGGGTGACTTCTGGCCACCATGCAGCTGTTAACTTTGGTCAATACGATTTCGCAGGCTATTTCCCCAACAGACAACCATCGCTAGAACCAAAATGCCTAACGAGGATAAGACAGACGAAGAGTGGAAGTCATTTATAGAACGACCTGAACATACACTATTGAAATGTCTCCCGTCCAAAATCCAGGCTGTCAGAGTTATGGTAGTTTTGAATGTTTTATCGACTCATTCACCAGACGAAAGGTATATTGGTAGAGACATTGAGGAAGCATGGAAGGCTGAGCCAGCTATAAAGGCGGCCTTTGAGAAGTTCCAGGGAAGATTGAAAGAGATTGAAGACATCATAGACACGAGGAATGCAAATCCTGAGTTGAGGAACAGAAGTGGAGCGAGATTAGTTCCATATCAGCTTCTTAAGCCTAATTCGGTGTCTGGTGTGACCGGGATGGGTGTTCCAAACAGCATCTCAATCTAGTTCGTCTTTGCTTTTGGCCTTAAGATCCTTGGTTTCATGCTCAAGTAATTGTCTGTGTGTGAATAATGTCATCATCCATGGCCCCATAAATTAATTATGGTTTATTGTCATTTACATTATGTTTGCCTTGTGTTGTATTATCAGGCTAATGAGTTAAGCCTAAAATCCAAAATGTATTTTATTCTGGCATGTCGAGATTATTACATGCCAATGTGAACTGAATGAACTTTGATTCTACAAATAAATGTAAGTAGCTACAGACCTACAGTATTAAAGGTCCGGCATCCACAATTTAATAACCTTTCAAGATTAACAACCTATTTTTTAACCTATACCTAGAATGCAAATACGTTTTTCAACTTAATTTCTAGTACATATTTACTCGCACAACTAAAATCTCAATAGCTTGAGCAATATCAATCTATTGCTCAACCAAGTCATTATCAACCCGTTCCACTAATGCTAAAACCTTTTTTAGTCGTTTTCAACCTATTTTCAACTCCCCATTCAAAATAAAGCCTAAATCCTTGTAATTGGTCAAACTATGTATCATTGTCAATTTGATAAGAATCAGACCATTCCTTTTTTAGACCACAACATTGCTTTTATTCACCCAATAGTTGTAGTGGGCCGAGGATGGTGTGATGGTCATAGACTCGTAGGTGTGTTAGGCTTGGACGGAACCATATGGTGTGGGTTGGTGTAGGGTTAAGGAATGTATAAGACGGAGGGTTTAATGGTTTAATGAACCATACGAGAATTGAAGTTCTTAAAAGTTACATGGTGAGAAAGGATGATTTTGTTATTAGAGAGGTCAAGGCATCATACCCACAATGATATGCGGGATATACCAGATTGATATATGCAAGGGGTAGCGCTAGGTGCAAGTTTGTGAAGGGAATATAGATGAGTGTAATAAAGAAGCCAAGATACGTAATCGTGAGTAATTGGGTTGTTTATTAGATAACTTTGTCAAGGGTATTTCAATTATTTTTAATGGAAAAAGAGGGAAGAAGATTAAGTAAGTTGGTAGGTATAAGTAAAACCTCAAACCAAAAGGTTGGTGGAATGTGGGATTGGAAAATAAAGGTGTGGATGACATTGTTAAAGGTGTATATCATTCTTTCTGATTTTCCATTTTGTTGGGAGGTCTTGGGGTAAGAGAACCTAATCTAAATGCCAATTTTTAGCAAACAAATTAAGAAG
>BQNB010149962.1:0-10133 GCA_026074375.1 Tanacetum coccineum
ACTTCGTCCCCCTATCACACAATTAACATCCATTAAAAAAAGTCAAATGAAGTTTAAGCATTTTATCAAACACTTGGTCTGCATACACCTTAGAAAACCAAAACTAACAATTTTTGTCTCATAAGCACCAAACAACTTAGAATTATAGAATAGTATGTCAAAACTCTTGCCAACAAAATTTTGGTTGAGCAATTCCATCAAACACTATAGATATGATCTATAAAACATATTTAATCTATTATTATAAAAGATAAAACAAACACACCTGATGGGAGGCTCGATAAATCAACCTGAAAGAAAAGAAAAAAAATCCAGTTAGACGTTGGACAAATCAGCGATGATAAAACATTAAAAAATCAGCAATAATAGAAACCAAATTGGTTCAACACAATTAAAACTTACCAAAAGTATTGAGTGGAATGCAAGATCATCCATGGTGATTTTGAAACTGGTTGAATCAATGAATGAACATGCATATTTGTGTTGATTGTTTGATGGAGATGGCGGCTTAGGGTTTATTGAATGATCAAGATGAGTGGTATGTGTGTGTGTTTAATTTCGACTTCTGTGTTAAAAGAATAGATGTGAGGGTTTTGTGAAGTGTAACAGCAAGTTTAATGGTAGTGTAAGACTCGTGTAACAGCCGAATTTATTAAAGGAGAATAAAGAGGAAGGACACACATGAAGGGGTGAAAGATATTAAAGTACACATGCACACTCATTATAATACCCCTGCACATTAAATTAAACAACTAAAAATTTAGAGTTAGTAAGATAAGATATTTAGCATGCCCCCTTTAATTACATTTGTGACATGTCAGCATCAATTAAGTCGATCAAAATCAAGAATTATGAGCTCTATAATATATTTCAAGTAATTTGCATTACATGTTTTTAACTATTTTACTTGATTCATAACAACATATCTCTTCATTGATTTATCAGCAAAATGACGAGAAAGGTGGTACTACATGACTTACATGTTGATTAACATCTCTTAGAAGTTGGATTTTACGCTTAAATTGGATCTAATGGATCAATGATCCCATATCCGCTTGGATGAGATGAAGGTATATGGAAATTGAAGTTCATCAAAGGTTACATGGCGAGAAAGGATAATTTTGTTAGTGGAAAGGTCTAGGCATCGATACCCACAGTGATAAGCGGTATATCCCAAAAAATTGCATGGGGTGGCACGAGGCGCAAGTTTGTGTCAAGGATAAAGGTGTGGGTAACAAAGACATCTAAAAATACGTAAATGGGAGTAACCGTGTTTTTTGTGGAATAATTTGGTACATGGTATTTTATTTTAAATAGCAGTAGAGGGAAGGAGGTTTAGTAGGTATGCAACCATATGTAATGCTTCGACCCAAAATGTTGATGGAAGGTGAGCATGAAAAAAAAGAGTGCGTATAATATTATTAATGGTTCGTATCATTCGTTTCGATTTTCCTTTTTGTTGAGAGGTTTTGGGGCAGGAGAATCTAAATTGAATGTCGTGTTTAGCAAATAATTGGAGGAGGTTGGTGTTGTCAAACTCACCACCATGATCACACTGAAAAGCCGTAATATCACATTTGAATTGATTATTTATATAGAACAAAAATGCAAGAATTTTTGAAAAACTTCGGATTTGGTACATAAAGGATAAATCCACACATAATGAGAATAATGATCAAGAAATAACACATAATATTTAAAACAACCCGAACTAACAATAAGAGAAGTCTAAATATCATAATCAGGGTTCTAAAAGGCGCACTATAGCGGCGCCATAGCGCGAGGTGTGGCCTCCACATTACGAAACAGGTCAAGCCGTCGTCGCTAGGCGTAGCGTGCAATAAAGCGCGATAAGGCGTGATAAAGCGCGCTATAACGTGCCTTTTTTTGAAGCTTTTAAAAGATTTCATGGACTTGAGATCATTTACAAGTATTTATGATTTGAGATGTATGGGATTCATGCTTAGTAACTCCATAACTCAATTTTAAGCCTAGTAGCTAACTAATATTGACCACTCTATAAATATTTTTTGCCGCCTTGAGTCACGCCTTAAAAACGCTATGACGCAACGCCTCATGCTAAAGCTTGAGGCTTGGCTATGCCGCCACGTTATGCTTCAAGCTATTTATAACCTTGATCATAATGAACAATCTCAAAAGAACGAGTGACAACGGATTTTGAACTAGAAAACGAAAGTCTCACATGTTTTCCAAGCTAACAAGCATGACAAATATGAGGAGACTTCTCTTTAAAACAAGAAATAAACTGACGAGAAACAAGAGAACGTAACACTTCTTCCCCGGGATGCTCGAGGCGTTGGTGACATGTATAATGACAGACATAAAGCGAAGCATGAAGGATAGGAGAAGGCTGTGTGACTGGGTAGAGATCTCCTGAACTATCACATCTGAGGAGGATATGACGGGTCAAGAAATCTTTTACAGAGAAACCAAAAACATCGAATTCAACAGTACAATTATTATCCCTAGTAAATTGACGACTACAAATAAGATTTTTGATGATATTAGGGGCGACTAGAACATTATGTAAGTATAAAGGACGATTAAGAGTAGGTAAGATGTTATGACCGGTGTTGGTAACATGTATGGATTTACCATCACCAACACAAACAGATGGATATAAACTTTTATTATAAACACTATTTAATTTACTTCTATGTGAATTGAGATGAGATGATACACCTATATCCATATTGCATGTTGGATCCTGATTAGTCATGGTGTTAAAGGCCCATAGGAGCCTATACCCGGTGATGTATTTAACATATTCATGGATCGAAGAAAAATAATAATACTCAATAAAAGATGTTTCTTTTCTTCTACTTTTCTACCGTGTGTCAGCCGCAAACCACAAGCAAGACCAAACAACTTGCATTTTTTTTTCAGTGTCAACAAACCAATCAAAACCAAGAATAATATAAATGACGAATTAATTTTCTTCTTTTTACTTTTTCTTTCTTCTTTGTAATTTTGCCGTAACTTTTTTTTCAAGAACTTGCTAAAACATAGATGGAGAAGAGAAGAGATATGGAGAAAATTAAGAAACGATCGATTTTGCTCTTGATACCCTATTAGAAATATAATTGGCTTGTTTATTCATTCACCATTACAATATATAAACTCTTTTAGATCATTATAGATGCAACATAGGAGGGCTAGGCCTAACAAACTTAACAAAGACCATAATTACTAATAAATCTAACGTCTAACACTAGCGTCTTGCTAGTTTGTTTTTTTTATAATACTTTGTTGTTAAAAAAAATCTCTTAGAGCTCTAACTTATTAGCCAATAAATAAATAAACCCAATCCCATTTGTGAGTTTGGGTCTATTAGGGTTTTTAGGTTATGTAACCTCTATATATTATGTCTCAATAAGTATTATAACCTACGGGGTTTACAATCTTCAACATGATATCAGAGCAGGTTTGATCCTTAGACCTAGGTGGCTATGTTGATCCCCTCACTTAAACCATCCCGTTAAACCCTAGTTGTTACCTTTACCTAAATCGAAAAAAAGATTGCCCAAGCCTAAATCTGCAAGAAACCTTTATGTGGATCGTGATGAGGATTATGATAAAGTTGGAGGTTAAGGTTTTACTTTATTGTTTTCTTCTTGTGGTACGACCACTATGGGTATGCTTTGTTTCTTAGGGTAGTAAGTTGTTTTAGGTATAATGGTAGCTTATATAACTTGCTATGGTTGTTGATGTTTTGTTATTTTAGATGTTTCAGTTTATGTTTTTTTGAAAATACTTATGTTCTGTTTTAAGAGAATACATTGGTTTATTTTCTGGTAGGATACTTTGGTTTATCATGGTCCGGGATACTTTGGTTTATCCCGTATGAAAAAAAATTACTTTGGGTTATCCGTAAAAAAAGATACTTTGGGTTATCCCGTATGAAAACAAAAGGATACTTTGGGTTATCTGAAAGAGGGATACTTTGGGTTATCCAAGTTTATCATTTCGTGACTTTCAAGGTTGAAGATTTGTTTGGCGGATTTCTTCAACTAATTGTGTTCGTCAGTGACGCTTCTGTTTCTACTTGTACCATATGAAGACTCCTTGCTGCAAATTAGTTTTTAATTAGATTTAATGTTTCGTGTTTTCTTTTCCAGTCTTGAGCTTTCACGATTTTGTCACTCAGACTGCGGGAGAGTATTAGCCAATAAATTAATAAGCCTAATCCCGTTTGTAGGTTTGGGTCTATTTGGGTTACTAGGTTATGTAACCTCTATATATTATGTCTCAATAAACATTATAACCTACGGGGTTTTACAGTCTTGAACATAATTGACTATGCTATACGATATATATATATATATATATATATATATATATATATATATATATATACGATATAAATATATATATATATATATATATTTATAAATAGTAAAAAAGTACCAACGACAAATGAAAGGTGAGGGATTAAGTGACATATGGGTATCACATGAGAGCTTTTGCATGAAAAAAGCACATACACTCAAAGCCTAACCTAGCTAAAGTCTTCAAGAAAAGGTGTAAACGGGTCGGGTAACATTATACCTAAATGAATTATTAGAGATCATGTGAGTTCTATTGCATAATATATGAGCATTGCTATATCATTTTACGTTATTTTCTTACTCATCTTCTTATATATATAAAATAAAGCATATGGCATGCATCAATTATCTCTTCAAATCTAGTTCACTTATTATTTCATTTGTCAAAATCATGTGAGTAGAAAGATAAACAGGCACAAGATGTAACAAGATATATCATTTTCCAAAATATATGTGCACATACACTATCAAAGTATTCGTGCAAAACAACGATGGTGAATAGCTTATGATGATCTTTTTATTTTTTGTTGATAATTTAATTAATAATTATTATAATTGAAGTTAATTTAGAGATATTAAAAGGTTTCATTTAGTTAAATAAAGGTATAGATATACATATTGTTACAAGTTGCGTATGGATAATATGAATCTGATTGATTAAAATGAGAGGCTAACATCAACTATTTACCTGATCTCAGAGTTGAAGGATGTCAATGTTAGTACAAAATTTAGGGTTGGTGGTTAGTGTGAGTCAGGCTCTCTTAGAAAGGTGATTTCAAGTTCGTTGTAAGGGTATTTTGCACCAAGTGAAATAGAAAGGAACTTCCTGCTAAGAACAAAGACAACATTGTTATCCTTACCACGGGAGGGGGGGTCTCGCGATTGGACTCGAGCATGAGAGTAAATAAGTGTTTAAAGAGAGAAAGTAGTATGTGTTCTTACTACGGAAATCATACTGTTGGGAGTGTTTAATGCACTCATTATATAGGCGGATGTCGTTGTTTATTGCTAGGGATCACGAGATGGAATACACCTTATAGACCGATGGGTAATAAGGTGGTTGTCGTAAGGTCAACGTCGTTGACTATGTCATGATTTAAGGTTTAGCACCCTCGGGTAACACGTTGCTACTTCTTACTTGTTTTTGGTATGTTGTCGTTCTTTTTTGCGATCCTCATGCAACGTTCCTTACTACATTTAGCCGAGTCAAGGGTTACCATTGTCCAGTACTAATCTGTAGACACGGCTGGGCCTTAGCCTTGTAGTCGCGGTCTGAAGTTGGTCTCGGCCTGTATTTGTGTCTTTGGCGGTTTCCTAGGCTTACCGAACTTATGTAGGCTCTGATGAAGCCCTTTTTCCTCTTTTTCTTTTCATTACCCATGTCGAACATGCACCATCTCTAGTCATTCCATATTGGTCTCCTATGATTAAACATATATTAAAACCCTTACCTATTTTGACTATATAAGTGCAAGTAAACTTCCCATTTTCTCACACAACACACTTAGCAAAAAAAATTGCTATCTCTTTCTCTCTAGCTAAACAAACCCACACGCTGAGAGTTTCACACACACCACACACACAATGTATTAGAGTGATTAAACTTCATTAAAACTCTGAACAACTTCTTTATATAGAATTTACTGCATACTTTTATAAAGCATAAAACCTGATAGATATTTAATTAGGTGTTTACGAGTGTTTTCGGGTCCGTTTGGACTATAAAAATCTTAGAAAATAATATAGTACACTAGTATAATATTAATACGCGTTTTAAAACTTTATAAGAATTATTTTATAAATTAATTAGACTATATATTTTGTCACTTTAAAAATAATAAAAATAGTAATTAGAGCGTAATTGAATATAATTAATTTTCGGTGTAATAGAATATTTACAAGTATATATATGATATGTGTTTAATCACATATCAATTTTCTTTATTAAAACGAGCTTAAATGACCAAAACAAATAGAAAAGACATCGTATTTGTCTGTTTTTGTTTATATTATATATGGCTGGTAACGTAATATTCACAAAAGACAAAAATAAACGACAAACGCAGAACAAGAAACCTAGCACGGACTAGAAGAGCGTGAGAAAGCAAAGCCGGATGTTTTTTGCATCTTAATATTGGGCCAACCCGTACCCGTTTTGTGGGCCGGGTCAGCCCATTAACACTTGAATAATAACAAACCATAGCCTAACTATAAGCCTTTAATCAAAAGTCCAAAATCCAAATCCATTTAAACCTATATCTAGTCCAAGCCCAAATAAAAGCCCAACTCCTGATCTAGTCAAACGATAAACACCTGGTCAATTTCACTTTGCATCTTCTTTCCCTCTCATTTTACATAGGGTACGGGTAAATCAATTCCACCCTTTATACACGAATCCATCTAGAAGGCTAACGTGGCAAGTTAAGTGCATCATTCACTAACACCTTGGCAATCTCAAGGTGTCCTATTAGCTTAGAGGACATAAAAGATGATCTAATGGCTCTAAATGGATGATTAAGGGTTTGTTATTGATCAAGGGCTAAGAATGAAGCTTAAGGACGCTCCTCTCCTTCTGGATCCTTCTCTCCTCAACTATAAATAGAGTGGCTCAATCACACAGTGATATATCTAGCTTTTAGTATAATTTTTAGCCTAAATTTACGATTATTGTAATGTTTTAATTTCGCTTTTTTCAGATATCTGCGTAATCTTTTGATATTAATAAAAGTTTAATTTCTCTTTTAAATTCTGTGTTTACTTTTATGCTAATATTGCTTAAAATGTGTTTGAAAATCACTTGATAAGCTCAATAAGCTCTTGTTACTAAATAAGCTAATACTTATTTAGTTAAGCTAGCTTATAGCATAACTGAATAAGCAGTTCAACTTAAATCAACTTAAAAGTCAGTTTAAGCTTTAAGTGTTGATGATAAGCCTGAAATGGATGGGCTTATGAGACTTTACCAGCTTATGAAAATAAGCTAGAGCTTGTAGAATAAGCTCTTAGAGCATTTTTAGTCCTTGTTTTGAGCAAAGGACAAAGTATGATTACTTTTACTATTGTAGCCTAATTTCTTAGTTAGCTTATTAAACTGCTTATTCCTTCTTATTCTCTGCTTATTTATGCTTATTTAGTCTTGTTTTAGCTTATTGAATTCAGTTTATAGTTTATTTTTAGTTTGATAAAAGCTTTTGTGATCTGTCCATGCAAAACTGCTTAGTTAAGAAGTCAAAAGTGCTTATTAGTTTAGCTTATTATTCAGTGCTTATTTTTCTAAAGTTCTTGCTTATTTGTCATTAATAATCATAGTTCTTAATATGTTTTTATAAATTAGAGCTTAATTTGGTCTGTTTTAGCTTAAAAATGGTTTTTCAAGTTTTAAAGGGGTGTTTGTGTTAAGTAGTTTAGATAAAGGAAAATTGAGTTCAACTTGTTTTTAGTGATTAAAATGGATTTGATAAGCTCAAATTAGGTCTAAATGCTAGTTTTAATAAGCTTATAATAGGTTTTGTTAAGTTTTCTAGTTTGTTCTATCAAAATTTTAAGTCTGCTAGTCTTAAAGTTGATCTAGCTGATTATTAGCTGGATTTATGAAAAGTGTACTTATGGTAGAGTTTTAGTGTGAAAAATTTGGTTTCATAAGTATCATTATGCATCTATTTTAAGTTTATTATCTTTGGTAAGCCTTTTAAGTATAAGCCTTTTAAGTACTTTTGATCAAATTCAGTCAAAGTTAAGTTAGATAGTTGGTTGTTCTTAGAGGTCTGAGTATGCAGACCATTTGTAGTTAGAATCTAGCTTATCTTAGATTAAACATTGGTAAAATAAGTTCATCAAAGTCTGTTCTTAATCTTGTGTTTGTTTTGTCAAATAGTTTTTGAGTCTTAAAGATAAGCTGCAAGTAGTCATTTAATCTCAAAAAGTCCAAAAAATAGTAGAGTAAACTGTCATTTTTCAACTTTCTTTTCTAGCTTATTTCTTTAACGAATTTGCTTAATTCAAGCTTATTTGTGTAATTTGAGTCTAGTCTTTTATTTGTTTTTAACTTTTAGCTTATACCTAGTGCTTATTAGTTCTCAAATTTAGCTTAAACGTTTGTCAAAAGTCCTTTAAGTTCCTTTTTAAGTAAACTGTCTTATTGCATTTAGTTGTTTCTCAGCTTATTTCACTTGCTTATTTTTAATCCTTGGTGCTCATTAAGTCTAGGATTAGGTATGTTTTTAGCTCATTAGACTTCTTATGGCTTATTGAGTCTTAAAAAGCAAACAGTTTTAACTAAATGTTTAGTTTTAACCAAATGAAAAATGTTCTTAATTAGCTAACTCACATTTTAAACTAACCTTTTTCTAGCTTATTAATAAGATTTAGACTTAAGTCCTTTGTTAAGTTTGTTTATTTTTTCTTAATCTTAAGCTGTTTCAAAAAGAAAAATAAAAAAATATTTTTCAAAATGGGACAATCACAGGACTCGAACCTGTGACCTCCCTCTCAACACACACACGTCTTACCATTCTGCCCTTGGGTCTTTTTCATTATAACTTTGTTTCAGTTAATTCTTATACTAGTTTAGATTTAGCTTATTTTAGCTTAATGAATTTTAACACCTTATTAGTATTAGCTTTTTGATTCGTTTTTCTTTGTAAACCTCAAAAAGAGTGTCCAGTATTTTTAGGAATTTTCTCAAAATTTTAAGATTAAGTTTAATATTTGTAGTTATAAAATTTGTTTTATTAGTTTTAAAAATATAAAAAATATATAAAAAAATATTTTCTGTCATTTAAAAAATAGTTTTATGCATTTTAGTTTAAGAAATTTGTATTTTGAGTTTTAAGAGTTTTATTTTATCTTATTTGGTTAATTAGTTTGTTTTAAATTGTTAATTGGTTTAAATGTCGTTAGGATTTTTAAATTGCTTTAATTACTAGATTAGCGTGCCTTTATGTGCTTTTCCTTTGTGTTATTAGATTTAGAATTCAAAATCCAAAATATCGAATATTCAAGCACGCGATCACGAACCAAAACAAGATTTTTAATATTCACGATTTGTTGGGAAAACGACTCGGGAACGATTTGAATTTTATCCTTTCCTAAGGTAATTTTCTCATCAATACTTTCCGGAAATATATTTTATTAGTAATTAGCTTATTACTCTTTCACAAGAGTGATTTGCCGATTTGCTTATATTATATATATTTACTATAATACACATGAATCAAAATTTTGGCGTCGCTACCGGGGAAGTGTGAAACGATTATCGCGTTGAAGTTTGAAGATTAGTGCATTGAAGACCCTTCCCCGTGAAGTCATCGTTTTTTGTGAATATAAATTTTACATATCTTTATTATTTTCTTTTATATAAAACTACAAAATACAAAAATATTTTATTTTTTCTCGATTTATTTTTGTGGATTTATTAAAACACCAACAATACTTTTCCTAAAGTATTGAAAGTACCAAAAAATTAAAAAACTCACAAAATAATCCGTATTATCAATTGTTAAATCGGCTCACCTTTAGTTTAACGAACTATAAAAGAGGTATAAGGAGGGTTGATCCTACGAACTTCGACCCGAAAAGAGAAGGTTTTTAAAACGCTTCGCGCTTACCCGCTCCTCCCCTTCTTTGTGCGTTTTCTAGAGAGCTACCGTGAACCTTTGACTATCGGTTTAAAATTTTTTTTCTTTTAAAATTATTTCTCTTATTTCTCTTCATCGAATTTAATTGTTGAATCTTCCATGATTCCGAAGCGACGTAATCGTAGACGTTCCAAGCAAATAGTTGAAC
>BQNB010149963.1:3839-16100 GCA_026074375.1 Tanacetum coccineum
TTGTTTACATCAAGATTTTGGAAATCACTACAAGAAGCGATGGGAACCCAACTAGATATGAGCACTGCTTATCACCCAGAGACTGATGGTCAAAGCGAGAGAACTATTTAGACGCTAGAAGATATGTTGCGAGCATGCGTAATTGATTTCGGTAGTAGTTGGGATCGACACTTACCATTAGTCGAATTCTCCTACAATAACAGTTATCATGCGAGCATTAAGGCTGCACCATTCGAAGCTTTATATGGGCGAAAGTGTAGATCGCCAGTTTGTTGGAGTGAGGTTGGAGATAGCCAACTCACAGGTCCAGAAATGGTGCGGGAGACAACTGAGAAGATAGTGCAAATTAAAAATCGGTTATTGACTGCTCGAAGCCGTCAGAAAAGTTATGCGGATGTTAGACGCAAACCGATGGAATTTCAAGTGGGTGACATGGTCTTGTTAAAGGTATCGCCTTGGAAGGGCGTAATTCGCTTTGGGAAACGTGGTAAGCTGAGTCCACGGTACATTGGGCCATTCAAAATCATAGAAAGAATTGGTCCCGTGGCATACAAGTTGGAGCTTCCTGATAAACTCCGTGGAATTCATAACACCTTCCATGTTTCGAATCTCAAGAAATGTCTAGCGGATGAAAACTTGGTTATCCCTCTTGAAGAGATCCAACTTGACGACAAATTGTACTTTATCGAAGAACCAGTAGAAATCATGGACCGCGAAGTGAAGCAACTCAAGCAGAGTCAAATTCCTATTGTCAAAGTACGATGGAACTCCAGACGAGGTCCGGAATACACTTGGGAGAGAGAAGATTTCTTTAAAAGAAATTACCCTCATCTTTTCTCGAGTAATAAGAAGACAAGATTGAGGAATCGAGCACCGGGATGGCGCTCCCTTAAGGAGGGGAGGATGTAACATTCCGTATTTAAGGTCGCTACTTACTCCGAGCTTTATTTCTAATTTCATTTTTAAGCGAGTTATTAATTTTGCGTTTACCCGATTTAGTAAGATTTTCTCGTTCCTAGCTTTGCGTAAGCCGTAATTAGAAATCTATTCCGTCTTCGCATCGTAAGTGATTTAATAATCTCATAATATCCCTCGACGATTATAATTTTCATCATTTTCATTTTCCGTTGTGTTTCACGTTTACGTAAATTCTTGCTAAAACTCGCGTCTTTACCTTTAAACTTTACCTTTTCTTAATTATACTTTACACAATACTTTAATTAAACTTATAACATAAAAAAAATATAAACACACAAACCAAGGCCCTATGGCTGGCTTGGCTAACACCACACACAAACCAACTTTTCATTTTTTTTATAACTTCATCATTCATTTCACTTCCCCACACATGCAACCTTTTCATTTTCACAAGATTTTCAAAAATTTTCTCTCCTTTCTCTTCTCCTTGCTTGCTGCCGTACACCACCTTGCCACCACCACCATCCTCACAAAAATTTTCATCTCATTTTTATCCTCCTAACACCATCCATAGGCCTCTTGCAAAGTTTGGTGCAATTTCATGAAGATTTGAAGGAGTTTAGGGCTTGTTTTCTTAGGTTTTCTTGAGGGTTTTGATTGGGGTTTTGTTAGGAGAGTATTATCCTCATTAGAAGAAGATTAGAAGCTTGTTAATCTTGGGTTTCTTTGGTTCGAATTCAGCCAACACAAGAGAAGGGTGTTCTTGTTGATTCACTAGCCTTAATCTTCATTTTAGTAAGCCCTAATCTTTCTTTTATTAATCTTATCTTTTTATTTCTTGTTTTCTTTAATTTTAATCCATGAAAATGGATGTTTAAGTTCTGAGAATATATATGTGATAATGTTCTTGAGAGTGTTTTCATTTAGTTATGGCATTGGGTTAGGTCTTAGATGAATTAAAATGATGTTTAAAAAGGTTATAAGTTGAAATAAGGGGACTGTTTTGAAAACAGTAGCAAAACGTATGATTATCTAAAATTTTTTGGCCTGGAGACTATGAGTAAATTACATGACTGGAAAGATACATGTCTTAGCATCATAGGATAGTTGGATGCTCAACCAACTCCTTGGGATGAGTTGGAAAAAAAGTTATGGCCAAACAAAAATATGTCAATCTGACATGTGTTTGGAATACGAGGATAAAACTCCAAATTTTTATTGCCATAAAATATATAGATCTTTTAATTGGTTCAGTATGTAGACATCATAAGGAAAACCATAGCCTTTGACCTTCACCTTCCATTGCTATCTTGGTTTGGGGATTTATGCCATTATTGGTAAAGGGAAAATTTGCTAACTTCTTTTGGACAACCAGGGGTAAAATGGTCTTTTCACATAGTTACGAAACTTTGTAAATTATGAGACTTACATTTCTGGAAACTAGACTCAAATAGCTTTCCAGTGGTAAGCCTCATCTATAGAATATTTGTGAGCTAGGAGATATGAGTCCGTGAAGTCAAGTCAAATTCAGAAACCCTAGTTTTTATTTTACGTCTAGTCTAAAAAATTGTAAAACGTATAGTACAACGTGATAAAATAAAGGTTCAGAGCACGAAACTTGGTAGATATTCATTTGCCGTATAAGACCAGGTCACAATCAATTTGGATTAAAAAGGACTTGGGGATGTCTAGTGAAGTGCCATGCTTGTTTATCATGGAAACCACATCTCATGAACACAAATGTTTAATTTTTACGTAGTTATTACTCTCTCACGTATTGAATCGCGTCACGATTTTAGGAGGTGCCTAGAGTACTTTCAACTTCCCGCTCATATCAATACTTATAATACTTCTAATCTAATGGTTTCTAAGGTGATTCCAATAGCCTCGCCTTTCAACTTTTAAACTGTATTTATAAAACCCCGCGAGGGAGATACATGCTTGTTTAAAATCAGAGCACAAGAAACTTTATGGTAGCAGGACCCGAATATATATTAAATGCATCAGTAATCTATTGCCAAAAAGACCCCACATCATGAACTGTTAATTGCCTATAATGGGTAAGCGCTAGTACAAGTAAATAGATCTATTGGGTTTGACAGCCCTGTCCTTTGTTATGAATTTGAATCTTTCGAGCACCCAGTCAACTGGCAATTTATTTAGAAGTTATGGTATAAAAGAGAATAATACCTAGTTATGGGGCAACAAGAATTACATACAAGATATGCGTTAACGTCAAGGCTTCGGTGTCATGAGCTTATTGCAATAGAAACTTGATTAATGGCTTATCCGTACAACAAGTCACACGATGAACAAAAACTTGTGTTCTCTTTTATCTCTTACAAACTCTATGATTCACTCAACATTATTGTTGAATTTTTAAGCATGTTTTATCTCAGGTAACCAAAGGTGAAGGTGACGCTATGTACGAGAGTCTGAGCTAAAAGTTTTTAAGAACATTGCATTTTGTTCCCATTTATAAAAACTGATTACATATTTGGGAAAACATTCATGTTATGAATTTGGTAACGATGCCTGTCGGAACGTATGTGATTACTCTTAAATTTCTTTAAATGGAACAATGTTTTAAACGCCTCTTTTCGAGTCGTTTCCTATATCCTTGTGTAATTGTGCTATGAGTTAACACCCAATGTTGTATATTCCGCTGCGTGAAAATTGGAGGTGTTAAATGTGTTTTGTGATGTATTGTCCAGGATTGCCCGGATTTTAAAGCCTCTCGTGCTTGCGGTTTTCGTCCGTACGAATCTCAGACTTCGAAATCTCGCTTCATAATTGTGTGGAAAGCCGAAAGACGCCTCAAGGTAGTAATCGTGTGAAGCGATGCGTGTGCTTAGCTTTATACATTCGATTCTGCGCGACTGCTAATGTGATTTACGTAGGAAACCCTTCGTAAAAACATTGAGGACAATGTTTCATTCTTGTATGGGGGGGGTGGTGGGATCTTCGATTTGATTATGCCCTTCAGCCGTTGTCTTAACTAAACCCGTATCTAACCCACAAAATTTCAAAAAAATTAAAAATTTTCAAAAATAAGAACTAATGTGTTTTTGTCACAATATTTTTGACTTTCCTGCTGGGTGATAAGAGTAAATTTTTGACCCATCGAGCGTGTTGAGCTCTAGCTTGTTCCTTAACTTTTAGACTAAGCGTTCGCAATATTCCGAAGAACATGAAATGAACGTGTAGAAGTATGAGTTGATGCTAAACGGATTATTTGGAAATCTTAAGAGCTATGTGTGTAATTTGTCGCTATTTCACCCATAAGCTCCTTAAACTGATTAATATACGTGCTACAGTTTTAGAGATTAAACTTAAAATCAATAATTTTTTTATGTAAGTATATGCAAAAACTTAGACTTAGTTAAAAATTGGTACTTGAATTTTTCAAAAAGACATCTTGTCATATATTTAAAAAAAAAAAATGATGAAAAATGCAAAAATATAATAAATATAAACTGTGGGTTGATAAAAGTTTGCTGTATCTTGCCGGCTCACAACCGATGTTACAGCCTTCTAAAGAAAGCCCATAGTAAGAATAATAATCCGAGACTGATAAAAGTTTGCTGCATCTTGCCGGCTCACAACCGATGTTGCAGCCTTCTAAAAAGTCGAGGGTTACAATTGCATAAATGTTTAATATTAAGTGTGAATTAATAAATAAAAGATCTCTTTTTGTTAAATTCAAATATGCTTTTGAACTTTGGCTATTCTATTTTATAAGCTATGTATATACGGAAAACCTGAGAGTTTTTGAAACCTAAGGTCCGTGAGTCCCGATACTAGTCTCTGTGGGGTGTCAAAAGCCTGGTCACTTAACCGCAAGGTTGGGATGTGCCGAGACGAAAGTCGCTACATGGGATGATCTCGCCTTCAAACTCATTATTCTCGGGTGGAACGTGAAACATAGAATGTTGCAAAACGTTGATCCATTAAATTCAAAATAGCACATACACTTAAGATATAATAATTGTCGGGAGTGAAAAGTTTACAAGTTGCAAATATGAGTAGTGTTAGCATCTTAACTCATAATTAACGGTGATTTTGTTTTAAGCTTGGTTTGGAATAAGTGAAAAGTCGGGAACGATGAATTTATCCTTTTTGGGGCATTCTCGGATCGAAATGCATCTTGTTCTATGATCCCTTAAAGTTATAAAATAACGAAAGTCAAACGTTCTAGTTAGTTGATTAATATGAAAACTACAAAAAAATGAGAAAAATGAAAAATACAAAAATATGTGTAGGAATAAGTGTATATATATAAAAATGGTAAAGACGGGGATTTTCAAAACTTATGAGTCTTTAATTCCCTTGATGAACACTTAGCTACTTTTCGAGGTTATTAGTCGAGGGGGATCGAGATTCTTAGTTTTCTAAGTGCTTACTTCATAGCATTGCGTGAGGACACGACAACGTCTTAGTATGGGGGATTTTGGTATGCGTTTAATTACACATACCTTTCACCATTAAAATCGGACTTAAATGACCAAAAACGTACCAAAAATACATTGTATTTGTATGTTTTCACTTATTTTGTGCAGGAAACGGATATCCAAGAAAAGGACAAAAAATCAAGCCAAAAACGACAAAACCGAGCACGGAATGGAAAAGCGTAAAAAGTCAAAGTCAAGACCGAAGCCATAATCGAAGAAGACTTTAATGGGCCCACCCTTACCCATCTAATGGGCCGGGGTAGCCCATTAAGGGATCATTTGAAGACCAAATGGGCCTTTACTTCTCAACGGGCCCGGGTCAGCCCACTTATCTACAAAACCCCAAATACCCTTTTACAAAACCAAACGGGCCCAAACTAAATTCAAAGCCCTTAACCCTTTTACCCCAACTCAGTTAAATCACAAGGACCTCATTTGCAATATCATATATAACTCTCAAGGGCCCAAGATGTCAACTTTCCAAAGTTTCCCCACCATAAGGGACAAAAATTGCAAGAAACATATAAACCATGAGGGATGAGTTTTTCCATTTCACCAAACTCTCACCCCTGTCCCAATTTTAAAACAGATAACACTGTTTATCTTTCTCAACCCTTTCCCACCAAAATGAAACAACCCCTTCCTGTCACTCTTAATACCTTGGGCACTGTTCACAGCCATCCAAAACATCCTTCTCACAAAACCCCACACCCACATGGTTCATTTACAAGCTGGCAATCCCTGATGAGGCTATTGGCTAAAAAAACAATCAAGGGTTGAGATTTATGATTGGGCTCCAAGGAAATTTCAAAGGCTCAGATTTATTATGGTATCTCCCTCACACTCGACTGGCTCACTCACAAAGAAAGCACAAGAGAAGAAGAGAAGACCTAGATAGAAGTAGTATAAATAGGCATCACTTGTAAGCCTTCAAGGCAGTTAGAAAAATTTTTTTTAGTAGCTTTAATTTACTTTTAAATGTTTTATTGTCTTTAAAATTCTGTAGTTTTTAACTTTCAAAAGCCTTGTAACCCTTTAAGATTTTTAATGAAAATTTAAGTTTTATGGTTATATGCAAATCTGTCCCTTTTTATATTTTTATGTCATTAAGTCATTTTTTGTAAAAAGCCAATTCCATAAGCTCTTTTAAAGCTATCATAATCTGTTTTATTCATTTAAGGACTCTCAAAGAAAGTATAAGCAAGGTTACTGTTTCATTAACAAAGATTTAAATTTGAGCTTTTGGATGATAAGCTGGAAAGGGAAGAGCTTATGGGTTGTTAGAATAGCTTATTTATAAGCTGGGTAGGATTTAGAGCTTATTTAGGATTGTTTAATCCCTGTTTAGAGCAAGGGAGTTTGTAAGTCCACTTTCTTTCTTTTATGTATTTGCTATTCCACTTGCTTATGTCCTGCTTATTTATAGTTTTTCTTTGCTTATGTATGCTTCTTTATTGTTGATTACTGCTTATTATGATTGTTCAATGCTTATTCATGCTTGCTCAAGGTTTAAAAGTCATTTAGTTATGGTTTTATACAAAACTGTCTTTTAAGCTTTAAAAACTGCTTATTATGAATGGCTTATTTTAAGTGCTTATTTCCTGTCAAACCTTGCTTAGTTATGCTTATTAATCTTAGTTATAATCTGGTATTCAAGAAAACTTGGCTCAAATCAGTTTGAAATAGCTTAAAAATGGTTTTAAGGTTTGTAAAGGAGTGTTTGGGATAAGTCTCAAAATGGGTCAAACAAGTTACAAAATCTTTTTGGGTTATTCAGCCAACTTTGACAAGCTCTATTAAGTTATTATAAGCTGTTTTAAAAAGTTTTGCAAGTCTACATTGAGTTTTAAGGTTTTGTCAATATGTTGTCTAAATTTGAGATTTTAAAGTCATTTCAATCTGTCTAAATGTGATTGTTGCTAAAACTGTTTGTATGTGTTGATTTAGACTTCATTTAGTGTCAATATGCAGTAGGAAAAGAGTAGGTTCAGGGTGCATTTGTTGTTTTTGTTTTTGTCCAAAACTGTCAAGCAATTTTTAAGTTTTCAAAAGCCCTTTTTCAATTGCACATTTAGGTATGATATAATAGTCTTTAGATTTTCTAATGTCATTAAGATAGCTCTTTACATGCCCACTTAATCTGTCTTTAATCAATTTTTTATTTATGCTTTATTTTGATGAGATTTATTACTAGGACTGCTTATTGCCCCTAAGAAAACCAAAAGGCTCCCCTGGTGCAACAAGCTGTTTAAATAGCTTCTTTTTAGAGCTTATTTTTTGTTCCAAATCTTATTTTATTTAGTTTTCTAGGAAGCCCATAAGCTAGGCTACAACCTCCTATAAGCCAGAAAGCCATAAGCCATTCTAAGGGCTTAAAAATTAAGCCCAAAGTGTGTCCTCTAGCTGTTTTTCCTGCAAGTTTAGCCACCCTAGCTTATTTGCTTATTTCTACTTTCTTCTTAATTTTATTGGGCTTGTCTTTGTTTAGTTAACTTAATAGATTTAGGGTCCCCTTGTTTTTGCTTATTTCACTCTCCTTTAGCTTAATTTGCCTTAAAAAGTAGCCATAGTTAGCTTCTTTCTTGCCTTAGTGATAAATAGAGTAAACTGCCTTTTTTAGTTGTTTATTTTGTGCTTATTAGTCAGACTTGCCTAGCTTATTTTGTGTTTGGAATAGCTTATTAGGTTTAAGTGTTCATCTGTGTTTAGCTTTTTAGGTTCTTCATGAGCTTTTTGAGTTTTCAAGAAGCCTAGCAGTACTAACTACAAGTTAGTACTGCTGAGCTTCTTTGAGCTTATTCAGCTTATTTGGTGAGCTTAAATTAAGTCCTTAGTGCTCATTAGATTCAGCTATGAGTATGTTTTAGCTTATTTGTTTTGTCTCCTTGCTTATTGAAATATAAAGCCTAATTAAGTTAGCTTAGTTCCTTTTTAGCCTTTTAGCCAAACTGTCTATTTGAATTGCTTATTTCCTGGCTTATTTGTAGTTTTCATAAAAAGTTCTTTTTATAAAGTTTGTTATTTTAGCTTAATGTTTAAGTTTTAAAAGAAAATTTTGAAAAAAAAATGTTTTATAAAAAGAGAGAGGCCCAGGCTCGACGCTTGGACCTCCCCCCTTTATACCAACGCCCTAACACACAAACTCATACCGCTGTGCTACAATAGCTCATCCGGTATGAGTTTGTTTCTTTAATTATATAAGGCCCTTTTGGCCCAATAAGCCTTATAAGCTGTTTTGATTTTTAACAGCTTATTGAAATAAGCTGTGTTCCCCTTTTTATTTTTCATAGATTCTAATTAACCTTAGCTAATTTTTGTAATTTTTTTAGATTTTTATATAAACGTTTAGTATTTTTTATAATTTATTTAGATTAAAAACTTAAAAAATTCATAAAAAATAAAATAATAATCAGAAAAATATAAATCTTTTTTTTAAAATTTTCTTTTATCACATAGTTTCTAGGAAAAATATTAGTGCTTTCGTAGGGTCATTTTTGTAAAAATTCAATTTTTAAAGAACGGGATTTGATCCCGTTCTCGTTTCTTCTCGTTTTTAACTCAAATCAACTCCGTTTTCAGTCTAGTTTTTTTATTCTTTCTTTTTAGTCACTTATAGCTTATTAAAAGTAAAAAATTCACTTTAGGTTTAATTTTTCATATTCTAGGTTTTTAGTCTCGTTCGTTTTTAAATTTTGTTCTCGTTTTTGTGATTTAAGCCTAATTGCCTTAATTTTATGTTCCCGTAGACTTAGGATTTCATTCTTATGCCTTATTTATGCTTCCCGTAGAATTTTAAGTTAATCATTTGCCTTTTTATGCTTTCCCGTAGTTTTAGGTTTAAATTCCCGTTTTCGCGTTTTTCTTAAATTGCTTTTGTTTAGGGTTTTCTTTTATTCGTTTTTGCATATTATTAGTAGTTTTAGAAACTCAACCCCATATCTTTTCCATTCAAGCATTGATATTCAAACCGACTCTAGATTTTCAAATTCATGCCTCGTTGGAAGAACGACCCGGGAATATCATACTCCTCGGATTTTATTGATTTTCTTTCTTTTAAACTTTTCAAGGGCAACTTGAATTGTTTTTGGGTTATATAAGTAATAGTATATTTATAATATATTAGTTATTTATTTACCCATATAAAAAGAGAGCTGTCAGTAAGCTTCTTTTTAAGAGTCTGAAAAGCATCAATACAATATTTAGAAAACACAAACGGTGTTTCCTTCTCAAGAAGGTGGGTAATTGGTCTAGCAATCTTAGAAAAGTCTTGGATAAATCGACGGTAAAAACCTGCATGACCTAAGAAACTCCTAACACCTTTAACTGTTGTCGGGTGAGGGAGCTTAGCGATAACATCAACTTTAGCACGATCGACCTCAATTCCTGCCTTTGAAATTTTATGCCCTAACACAATTCCTTCTTTACACATAAAGTGGCACTTCTCCCAATTAAGAACTAAATTCGTGTCTTCACACCGTTTTAGCATCTTTTCTAAATTTGGAGGCACGAATCACAAAATTATCCCCCAAAAACCGAGATCATCCATAAACCTTCCATGGTCTTTTGATCATATCATGGATATGGCCATCATACACCGTGAAAGTACACGGGCATTACACAAGCCTAAATCGGCATGATGGTATGCCGAAAGTTCCATACGGGCATGTGAATGTAGTTTTCTCTGTCTTGGGGATCTATTCGGTAATTTTTTTTTTCGTGAAATATCTAAAAAATCTGTCAACGATAAAAATAGAAAACTCATTCCCAGCTAATCTTTTGTTATCTGATCCATAAACGGTAATGGAAAATGATCTTTTCGAGTCGCTTCATTTAATTTCCTATAGTCGATACAAACTCTCCATCTGGTAACTAAACGTGTTAAAATTAATTCATTATCTTCATTAGCAACAACGATTATTCCACCTTTCTTGGGAACACAATGCACTGGACTAACCCATGGGTTGTCAGATATCGGGTAAATCATTCCGGCATCAAGAAGTTTTAGGACCTCCTTTTTGATTACCTCGTGAATTTTTGGGTTAACCCATCTTTGACTTTGAACCGTAGGTTTATAATCATCTTCCATCAAGATTTTGTGTGTACAAAAATGAGGGTCGATACCCTTGATGTCGGTGATTTTCCAAGCAATGGCCCCTTTATAAGATTTGAGCACTTTTAAGAGAGCATATTTTTCATCATTTTTTAAACCTTTTGCAATAATCACTAGTAACTTGTCGTTTTCTTCCAAGATATTCTAAGTGAGACGGTAAATCTTTTAACTCTAATTCTGGAGGCTCTTCAATGGAAGATTTTGCCTCGGTCACTTCACTTTGTTTAAGGTCCATCGGAGGAAGTTGAAACGGATTTTTTGATCAAACAAATATCTTCCTCCGGATTGAAATCGGCATGATCAATTTCTGGTGAAATCGAATCATCCTTAAGATAAGCTTCAATTTCTTCCAAAATGAATTCAGAAGTAAATGGCTTAGACGTCGGGGTGGGATTGTCACCCGAAGAATTAGGAAATCCTAGAAATTCCGGAGCATACTCCTCACAAACTGCATCAATAATGTCAATTCGGTTTACTGACTTGTCATTTGTAGAGGAGTATCTCGTGGTTTGATCTAGATTAAAAGTGACGGCTTCGTTATCAACCCGAAGGGTTATTTCTTCTCCATAAACATCAATTAAAGCACGACTGGCCCTCAAAAAAGATCTCCTAAGTATGAGAGGTACTCGAGGATCGGCTTCGAAATCGACAACAACAAAGTCGGTAGGAAAATGAAATTTCCCAACTTTGACAAAAACATCTTCGGCGAGTCCTTTAGGATAAGTAATTGATCGGTCCGCTAACTCTAAAGTCATCCGAGTTGGTGTAAGTTCAGGCAGAGAAAGCTTTTTCCAAATAGAAAGAGGCATAAGATTTATGCTTGCACCAAGATCGGCCAAGGCGTGACATACATCAATTCCTGCATGGAATAAGAAACTTACCGGGATCTTCAAGCTTTTCGGGAAGCTTTTTGAGAAGCATTGCCGAGCAATTCTCGTTTAGTGGTATCTTAGCTAACTCAAGCAACTTTTCCTTATTCATGAGCAAACTCTTAATCGTAGGAGCAAATCTTGGCATCAAAAGTAAAGCATCCGCGAAACTAATGTCGAAGCGCAAATCTTGAAAGATTTGGAAGATCTTCTCCATTTGATTCTAAGATTTGTCACGGGACTTTTGATCATCACGTCGTGAAGGATATGTAATATTTGGCTTAGGTAAATTCTTCGGAACATCGGGTTCCAGAATGGGAGTGGTTTTAGGTAAAGTTGTCACAACATCGGGTTCCGGAATTGAAATGGGGATAACCGGAGGTGGGATTTGAGCAGCACTTCCTTGGAAATTTGTTTGCTCTTTATCTGTTGTCTCCTTGGTTTCTCGTTCCACTACGTTTTTAGGAGAAGGATTAGTAGGGTTCGAGGGTCCCTCATAAGCAACACCACTTCGAGTAGTGATTGCTTTCATCTCACCCTTCGGGTTTGGGATTGTGTGTACCCGAAGTTGAGGCTTGGTTTTGAAACAATCCACAAATCATGTTTTGCAAATTATTTTGGAAAGTGGTAAAACCTTGATTCCATGAAAATTATTCCCCCGATTAAAATTATTCCCTTGAACATGATTTTGATTAAACCTATTTTGACCATTGTTTTGCACCAGAGCAAAACCTGGTGGTGCTATTTGATTACTAACACGGTTTGGAGGGTTAACTTGATTGTAAGTACCCGTGGTCGCAGAAACACTAGCCTGATTGTTATTGGTAGCCGAACAATTATACCAAGAATGGGCACCACCACAAGTAACACAAGATTCCTCAACCGCTTTAATCGAAGCGGGAGTGACAACTTT
>BQNB010149964.1:0-16100 GCA_026074375.1 Tanacetum coccineum
AAAACGCACAAAGAAGCGGAGGAGCGGGTAAGCGCGAAGCGTTTTAAAAACCTTCTCCTTTCGGGTCGAAGTTCATAGGATCAACCCTCCTTATACCTCTCTTATAGTTTGTTAATCTAAAGATCAGCCGATTTAACAATTGACAACACGATTTCTTTTATTATTTTTTTAATTTTTTGGTATTTTAAATACTTTATAATAGAAAATAAATCCACAAAAATAAATCGAGAAAAATAAAATATTTTGTATTTTTTTTAGTTTTATATAAAAGAAAATGAAAAATAATAAAGAAATGTAAAATATATATTCACAAAAAATGATAACTTCAAGGGGAAGGGTCTTCAATGCACTAATCTTTAAACTTTAACGCGATAATCGTAACACATTTCCTCGGCAGTGGTGCTAAAAATTTGATTCGTGTTCAAGTATATATATATTATAAGAAACTAGGCAAATTACTCTTGTGAAAGAGTAAAAAGCTAATCACTAATAAAATATATTTTTGAAAAGTATTGATGAGAAAATTACCCTTAGGAAAGGTTAAAATTCAAATCGTTCCCGAGTCGTTTTCCTAACGAAGCGTGAATATTGAAAATCTTGTTTTGGTTCGTGATCGCGTGCTTGAATAATTGAAATTTTAGCTTATGGATTCTAAATCTAATAACGCAAAGGGAAAGCACATAAAGGTACGCTAATCTAGAAATTAAGGCAATTTAAAGCTCTAACGACATTTAAAGCAATTAAAAACTAATTAATAACTAAAATTTACTAACTAATTAACTAAAAATGACAATAAAACTCAAAAAACTCAAAATGCAAATTTCTTAAACTAAAATGAATTAAACTAATTTTTAAAAAACAGAAATTATTTTTTAAAATTTTTAAATTAATTAAAACTATTTTTAAAACTAAATAAGACTAAATATTAAACTAAAAATACTAAACTTAATCCTAAAAATTTAAGAAAATTTACAAAAATTCTTGACACTATTTTTGAGGTTTACAAAGAAAAACGAATGAAAAAACTATTGTCAATAAGCTGTGAAAAATCAATAGGTTGTTTAAGCTTTAAACTAAGTAACATATAAGTAATTAATATAACAAACTCATAATGAAAAAGACCCAAGGGTAGGATGGTTAAGGCATGTGTCTTGTGTGAGGGAGGTCACAGGTTCAAGTCCCGTGGCTGTCCCTTTTTGGAAAACATTTTTTTTTATTTTTCATTTTAAAAAAGTTAAAGAATAAGCAAAAATAAGCAAATTCAATGAAAGACTTATTGCTGGTACTTATTAATAAGCTACTATTAGACATTTAACTAAAACTGTTAGACTTAATAAGAACTAATAAGACCAAAAAGCTAATTTGAAGACCAACAAGCTAGAAACAGTCCTAAACCTAGACTTAATAAGCACTTAAGGACTAGCAGTAAGCAAATCATAAGCTAAAAACTGTCAAAAGGCCTTAAAACAGTTTACACAAAAAAACATTAAAGGACTTTACCAAAGATTTAAGCAATATTTATGAACTAATAAATCACAAAAAAATAAGCTGAAAGTTGAAAAAAATAAGAATTAATTCTAATAACATGAAATATAGGTTGTAATTAAGCAGTTCAGTTTTAGAAATAAGTTAGAAAGACAATATGCAAATTACAGATTACTTCTACTAGTTTTTGGCTTTTTAAAGATGAAATGACCACTTACAGCTAAATTTTAAGACTCATAAACTATTTTGACAAACTAAAAAGCTAGAAACAGATTGAAATAAGACTACAATGGTCTAAATACTACCAAAATTTATCAAAGATCAGCTAGAATCTACCCTCTATTGATCTGCAAATCTAGACTCTTAAGAACAAGACAATAAACTACCAATACTTGATTGATTTTGATCTAAAATACTCTAAAAGGTTTTTACAAAGACTAATGACTCAAAATAGATGTATAATGATTCAAATGAGACTAGTTATGATCACAAAAACCACAAGTCAAGTAAACTTTTAATAGATCAATTAAAGTAGAATCCGTTGTGCAATAATCTATGACTGCATACATGAGTTTGTTGAAACTAAGACTATGCAAACTTAACACAAACTTATTCTAACTTATGAACACTATTTTTTGGACTTAAATAAAAGCGATGGAAAACTATATTGATCACTAATACAACAGAAATGAACATAAGTTTATTGCATTTCAACTGCTTGTGCCAAACACCCTTTTAAAACTTGAGAATCCCCTTTTAAGCTAAATCAGACCATATTAAGCTTTAATTTATGAAACCAGATTAAGATCTAAGTAATGAAAGACAAATAAGCATCAACCTTAGAGATATAAGCCCTAGATTAAAAGCTAAATCTAATAAGCAGTTATAACCTCTAGATGAGCAGTTTTACTATAAAATGGATAGATCATTGTAAAACTCAAATAAAACTACTTATAAGCTAAGGACTAAACATATTAAGCTATTATTTAGACATAATAAGCACATAAGCACAGAATAAGCAGTGTAATAAGCTATACACAAATAAGCTTAACAGTAAAATTTAAACCATACCTTGTTCCAACTGCTCAAGAACAATGGACTTATAAATGCTCTAAGAGCTCAATCTACAAGCTCCAGCTTATAAAATAAGCTGGTAAAGTCCTATAAGCCCTTCCATGTCTGGCTTATCATCCATAATGAGCTTAAACTTACTTTTTGAGGTGATTTAAGTGACACAGCTTATTCAGTTAATCTATAAGAAAGCTTGATTGAATAAGTATTAGCTTATAAGGAAATGAGAGCTTATTAAACTTATTAAGTAATATCCAAACACATTTTAAGCTAGATTTGCATAAAAGTAAAACATTAATTCAACACGAAATTTAAAAGGGAAACTGAACTTTTATTAATGATAAAGAGTTTAACCAGCTTGACAGACGAAATAACAATAAGAACAAATAAAAAAGTCACAAAATTTAATGCGCTAAAAACAACCCAACTCCTACCCTAGATAATAAAATATTCCTTGTGTTAATAGTGGCCTCTATTATATAGCCTGATGAGAGAAGCAAATCTAGAAGAGAGAGCGTCCAATCAACTTCTAATCCACACCCTTGATTGATAACAAACTTCAATCTGTCCATTTAGCACCCTTAGATCACCTCCACGTCTAGTCAGCCAATGGGACACCTTGGGATTGCCAAGGTGTCAGGTATGTGACATGTAATACGTTCCACATAGATCTCTAGAGAGTGGTGTTCGCGAGAGTAGTGATGTGGATTTCCCCTACTAGTTGTAAAAATGAATAGGGAAGACAGTGAACAGTAATATTGACCGTGGTTTTATTATTTTTACTTGGATCATGTTTTTGGGCTTGGGATTATTAATGGCTGGATTGGTTTGATTGAATAGTTAAAGGTTTTAGGGCTAAGGTTTATATATTTCAAGTCATTATGGGCTGACCCGGCCCACAAAACGAGTACGGGTTGGCCCATTAAAAATGAATACGTCCTTGGCTTTGTTTTCTCATGGACTTCTAGTATCGTGCTTGGTTTTGTCCTTTTTGCTTTATTTTTGTCCTTTATTTGAATATCCGTTACCTGCATATCACAATTAACAAAATAGACATATACAATGCATTTCTATCTATTTTTGGTCATTTAGAGCTCATTTTTTAAGAATAAAGATATGGTGATTAAGACACATATCATATGTGTCGTTAATTGGGCCGTGAGTCCATAAGCTTCACAATACATATATTAAGCTTGAAAATAAGCTAGTAAGCTACGTATCGCATTTGGTTACCACCATAAGCTATAATATTATGTCAACGAAGACAACTTCATTAACCAATTAAAATAATCAGAAGATCTCTTCCGTATGGGATTTAACCTGCGACGTGGTCTATTTAAGCCTAAAATAAGCCATGAAATAGTTTAAAAATAAGCTCGAAATAAGCTATACAAGCTATTATCAAAAAAATAAGCTATCTAAAAACATATGTTATTCAACTATCACGATCACAATATCAAAACTACAAAATCCTTGTGTTTTTTTCTTATTCGACGCAAGCCAAACACCTTTTTTTATTCGTTTCGTTTCTAAAAATTGATTTTTATGACGATCAACTTGTACAACTAACATCTATGCATCAATATAAACTCAAAAGGACAAACAAAATTTAAATTTGGAAACTTACAAGAATGTCTTTAAAAATGTATATTTCGACACAAACCGGACAACCTAAACGTTGTTTAAATGAATACCCAAATACTCGTAGCAACCCAGAATATCACGTTCTTGATCAAAGTTGGAAAATCTATGGTGGTTTATGGTGGTTGGTGGCGGATGAACACACACACATACACTTATGTGTGTGTTTTATTTTTTTGAAAATGAGAATTAATGAACGGAGGTGTTTTTAGTAAAATAAAAAGAGTGTAGTTAACAAGTTGAGCTAAGACAAGATCTAAAATCAAGCCTCCTTGTCCCCTCCATTGTCTTATAACTGGCAATGGAATCCTATGGGGTCTCGGGTCTTTCTTTTCATGTCGGGATCACATAAAAGCTCGTAAAACTCAACCGTAAAATACTCCCCATACTTAGCATTTTTATTCACTTTAAAATACTGTTTCATTACATAAGTATTTACATGACATAATTACACTAAAACGCTTCAAAACTTATTAGTACAATTAACGGACCATATCGAGACTCGCTTTTCGGCATTTTCTCAAAATTCACAGTTCAACCACCCGGAATGCAAATAACACAATAATAGCCTCTAAAAAGGACTATTATTCACATAAACCATAAATTATCAAAATTCTCATAAAATCACCACGTCAACACGGTACAATTTCTGAGATAAACGGACAAACATCAATAGTCAAAGTACTAAAAGAATAATCAAACACAAAAGGGTAACGTTACATGAATGTACGCATTAGGGCTCTAGAAGAACCAGCTTTGTCTGTATTGTTTTTACATGTCTATAGAAATTGTTATTGTGTTAAAGGATATCATGGTAATCGACTCTAAACTAACCGTACCCCTTTATATGGTAGATCGCCTCTAAATATATCCATTTGCATGTAATAAACTCTTAGGGGTCATAATAATAGACTTCATATTTTCTACCTTACTTGTGCATTTTTCCTAACAAAAAATTACATAGACGGTGGGTTTGCATGTAACCGATCATGAATTAGTAAATACTTACACATTACATCTCCAGGTGGACAAAGCAAAATAGTATAATTGTAAAGCTAGCGAAGAGTAATGCTCAGGTGAATATCGCTCCATTGTATAATTATATTTAGTTTTCTTGAGTAAATAAATAGCTTAGAAACCAAAACCTCTCTAATACCAGAAATTTAACTTGCTTCATAAAAGTAAAAAAACACAAAAAATAATGCTATCCCTTCAACCGTAGACCTTTGTGAACTTTCTGAACCTGCCTTTCACAGTGTTATTCCCTTAGAGAAGATAACACCCCTCTAGTCATGCCTAAACTACCTGCAACAATTAGTTACACTGCATAACAGAGTTGAAAAACTTTGTGTAGAAGTCCCTATACTACCTACCGCACAAGTTTTTGGCCCGCTGTCAGGAAATAGTTTAGTTTTCGGAGTTTCATCTGGCTATAGGTCTACTCACAAGATTCCTATCAATTTGAGATTAATTTCTTGTCATTAGCCTTTCAGTTAGTCTATCTCCTTCTTTTGATTACATTTATTCGTAACCAACCTACTCTTTCATTGCCATCATGTTGAGATGAAAATTCAAACCGACCCCATATCTTAGGAGATTACTCTCGACCTAGCCACCAAAAACAATTCGAATGAATAATTATAAGTTTCATATGTGATCAAGAGGAGAAATTACGTCAACTCGAAGAATAGATGAATATCATCTTTGGCGAATTCATGAAATTGTCCCTCGTAGTTATGAAAAAATTAAAGGACAAGATAAATATCAATAAGATCACTAGATTTCCTCTTCACACCCCTACCATAACCCCTGAAACACTCAAGCCTACCATGGTGCATAGGGTCTTGATGATTTCTAATATTAAACCCACTATCTATATAACCCCTCACCAATACCTAAATTCCAACCTCAAAATGCCAATACTTCATTCATTTAAGGAAAATAAACTTGAGTACGAAGAAGAAGATGAAGTCGAGATAATGATGATGGGAACCGAAATGGATAAAGAATCATTAGAGCATAATCTCTGTTAGCCTCGCCTTTTAGTGAAGCTGGCGTCTTACACGTGAATTGGACTAGGACTGGACACAACGTGTCCATTATCATGAGTCATTATTAGAACTAGGAATAGTTTGCTTTTTATTTTAGTATAAATACCCCTCATGGCTCTCAATGAGGGGTAGTGGATGTTCATTTTTCTCATTTTTCTTTCAATATATTTTTTCTTCTTTTTGTTCATCTCACCCAATCTCTACTTTCTCTCACAACAAAACATAATGCTTATCTTATTGTTCTTTGATCAACCAAGACCCCCTGAAAAAGTTGTTTTTAGATCCATATCAAGTTTGGTATCTACCAGAGCTAACTGAGGGTCGTTTTTATTGGTGTGTTGTTTCGTGATCTTACAGCTTCTAGCACATAACTTTGTTTTTTGCTAGCTTATTTTTCTGCAATAAAGGCAACGGTCCATTTTTTTTTGTCATGCGTTTTGTTGAAAAAAGTTCTATATTTTCCTAGTGTCTTATCAGTTCTCACTGTATACCAAAAGGAATTTGGGCTTATTGGTGGTTCAATGCTCATTTCGAGCTTATTTATAAGCTGATGTGTCATGGCTTATTTGGGCTTGGCTTATTTCGAGTTTATTGATAAGTTTTTTGTCTGTCTTTGTTTTCCTAAACATATCAAAAAAGATTTATTTTTGTCTTTTTCGTCAGTGTTAAACATGATTCATTGAAGCTTTTATTCTTGGTCGTTTTTGGTTCCACACGGTTTGAAACATTAAGGAGACCAAGATCCACATATCAAGAAAAAAGACAAAGAACAAGAACAGTTAAAGAAAGAAGGATGTTAGTACAAATCGACCTACTCAAAAGCTTTGACAACCGAACTACTTGCAAACTGAACTACTCAAAAGCTTTGACAACCGAACTATCAATTGTGCCAAGAAGGAACTGAACTACCAGTTTCCATGGACTGAACTGACTGCAAACACGATCTATGATTTTAGTTAGAACCGATCTATTCAATCCTAAACCCAAACCGAGTCAACTCACTGAGTTGGTTTTAACCGAGTATGGTCAAAGAATAAGTCAACAGAAGAAGAAAGAAAAGAACAGACTATGACTCAAAATGCTTAACTTAAACATCAACAATTATAACCTCAGCCTTAATACAACAATCCAAATCCATATCTAACCTAACCCATCATCACAAACATACTCCCACAAATCCATATCTATGGATCCAAAGAAGGGAGAATCTTCGAATCAATAATGCATCGAGCGTCCTTTACAAAAAAAGTTCCATTAGTGCCCAACGACCACACACAAGTATTTTTAACTTCGTTAATTTTTGCAAAACTAATTTCAAAAAGCATGTCAATTAAGTCAACAGAATTTTGAGCTCCAAGGATAGGTCGCGACCAATTCCAACGCCATTGGTCATGATCAATGCGATCAATAACAAATTCTATATAGAAAGGAGATTAGCCTTCCACGGAGATAACTTTGATTGAAACTTGTCCAATAAAACCTGCCAACTCGATCTCAAACTCATATTAGAACCAATGGGTAACCTTAGATAAGTAAAAGGAAAGGATCCTGAAGCACATCCAGAATTACTAGCCATGGAAGAGACATCGACATTCGAAACCCCAATGCCATAAATATTAGATTTTTGAATGTTAAATTTTAAATCCGAAGCTAAGTAGAAGACCTATAAACTGAATTAATATTTCTAAAACTTTAGCATTCCATTATCGGGGTCGTATGAAATTCACGTCGTCGCATAAAAAAATAGATGAGATATAGCTTAACTCAGCGAAAACCGAATTGACGCCTCATATAAGACCCGAGCTAACCTACGATAAGAGCCTTATGAAACCCCTCCATAACAAGAATAAAAAGAAAAGGCGAGATAAGATCTCCTTTTCTGAGGCCACGTTTGATAGAAAATTCTGAGGTAGGACTGCCATTGATGGGAATCGAAGCCCAGGATGAGGATAAACAAGCTCTAATCCAAGAACACCATTTAGAGCCAAACAAGATTAACAATAACAAAAATCTAAATCTTCCAGCTCACTGATTCCAAAAGCTTTCTTAAATCAACCTTTAAATTATACAATTTATTTCATTCTTTTTTGAACCATTCGACAATCTCACTAATGACAAGAGGCCGTTAAATAATTTGACGACCAGCCTATGCAGGTCCAATGCTCGTTACTAAGCTATCTTATCAGCACCTTGTCTAGCCTATTAGGCTAGAATTTTAGCTATGATTTTGTAATGAACACCTTCAGAGAGAAATGGGACGAAAATCTTTGATGAAAATAGGATTGTTAACCTTTGGAATGAGAGTGAAGAAAGAAGAACTAAAACCATGGGGAACTAAACCCAGTAACAAAGAAAATATATTAACCATACTTCATAAGTAAAACTCTAATAACATCCCAATATATCATCACAAAATCGAAAAAGAAACCCAACGGGCTGGGAGCCTTGAACAACCACAATCCAAACCCTGCATTCTTAGACTTCATCAAAAGAAATATGATCTCTAGGCTATATGTCAATAAAGCACATAATCCAGAGAGTTACAACGGAGGGAAATTCCACATTTAAATCATAGGTTATTTAAACTTTTCTTACAAACTTGGAAACTCTTCCTTAATTTGAGAATGATCCAAAATCCAAACACCTTCTTTCATGAGACCGTGAATCATTTAAGCTCTCCTTTTTTGCTTTATCAGCCTGTAAAAAAATTTGGAGTTCTCGTCACCTTCGATATACCATTTACACGCCGCTGCTTTTTAAATATATCAAAGGATTCAAAAGATCTAATATGTCCACCACTGAAGCCAACTGATACGTGAATCAAGGTCGGCATCATTCGCAAAACCCGCTTCATTTTTTCTCTTTATAGACTTTGATAAGCTGGGCCAATTAAGCATGATTAAATGAACACTAATCAAAAGTCTTTTAGTATTCAGAATGCATAGGCTTAATTCTAGCTTTGAGGAGGCAAATTTTTCATGAGATAAGAGCTTCCTTCCAAACTTATGTTCCTCCAATTTAGGTAACTTCATTTTGAAAACTTTATCAAAAGAATCACGAAGTAACCAGGAATGGAAAAGCTTGAAAGGAGTAGGACCAAAGTCGGATTTAGAGACATGAAGAAGAATGGGATTGTGATTTGACCACAAAAGATCAATGGCAATAACACGAACATCATGTAAAGCCTCAACTACCTCTTCTGATATTAAGAATCGGTCAAGTTTACTAAGCTTGGTTCCAGCCTTGTTCATCCAAGTGAAAAGATGACCACCCAAAGGAAGGTCAATCAAACTAGAATTATCTATAAAAGAGTTGAAGTTATCAACATCCTGTCGAGAAAAAAGAGAACCGCTCCTTTCGTTTTCATTACGAACAACATCTTTTTTATGTATGAAATAATTTTTTAAGATTCATGTTGATGTTGTTGCCCGTTGAATTCTGGTGGACGACAGCATCAAGTTTTTCTGCCCAACGTGGAGCCGGCATCACACGGGAGTACATATTCTTATCTTTAAAGATGAAACTTTACATTATCATCAAGTGGTAGTAGTGGACCATTTGTGTATGCTTTATTTAATGTGTATGTAAATCTAATTTTTATGTAGTAGTTGTTTCCCGTTGATGATTTGGTAACATGTTAAGTCTTCGTTTGGTCATTGGAAAAAAACATGTTATGCAAAAAATGGAACTGTCATTTGTTCCCAACACGATATTGATTCAGTATAATAACGTTGGCCCTGTTAATGTTACAATTTTGCGTTTATATTTTAGGCCATTTCAAGATGATGCTCGTGAGGAGGATAAAGAAATCGATTAGCGTACTTTGCAACTAAAGCATGATTCCCAGAAGAGATACGCTACTTATTACTTTTATGCAATAATTTTAGTTTTTTATTTGTTGCTTTTGCCGTATAAATTACTATTATTTTAGTTTAGACTTTTGGTAAGGTTTAGATTTAAACAACAAATGTTTTTTCTACACATTTGTATTCACAAGACCTGTTCATGAAAAAATAATAACATCAACGATGCTATCCAGATCAAATCATTTGCATCCGATATGTCTTATGATATGATAATCCATTAAGTTCTAAATATAGTTTTATAATATAAGATGTCATGTAGGACTTTCTTAAAAAATATATTAGGTGAAAGTGTTTGCTTTTCTAAAACAATCTACGATATTTACTTTCTCAAAAACAATATTCCCAGTTAAAATTATAGTTTTTCATAAGATATGTGTTTTATTTAAACTTGCATACCAAAAATCTATGCTTCACATAAGTGATGTATTTAATAACGTTTATTTTTAAATTTATAATATTATCGACTAACCTGTCTAAACTAAACACTACCGAGTAGTGTATCTGACCGAATGTAGCTAGTTATATGGTAAGTACGGGTCGTTCCCAAGGAGTGGTTGGAATCTAAAGTATTTCTGAAGGTTCTACAACAATTTTTTTTGGAGGGGGGGGGGGGGAGTTAACCTGAGAGGTCAACACAATTTTGTATTTTAACTAATTAACTAATTAAACTAGAAATGAAGTAAAAATGTTGGATTAGTGAAGATAGTGTTAACCGCATGAATCATACTATGTCTAACTTAGTTTATGTTTGCTATTAGTTCAATGTAGCGTTATCTAACGTCGGCGACTCTTAGAATAATAAGGCTTAAATTGTCACCTACACCTTATACTATAGTACCTAACCTATATCTTTTTTTTTAACAACACTTTATTAAAAAACTAGCAAGAAGCTAGAAGAATTACAAAGTTACAAGATGAGGATTTTTTTAGCCAATCAACCCAACTAAACGACACATTACATCTAAACCGACTCCAATAAAAAGAATACGACACAACATCATCAAAAATAACCGCCTTAGAAGGAGAAACCACACCAAAGACACACTTATTACGATAAGCCTAAATTAGCCACACAAACACAAAACAAACTCCATCTAACAACCTTTTATATGCTTGAGAAGGAATCCGAAGATTTACGATCCAAGAAACCCATTCATCGAACGTATGCACTTCCATGAAATCCACCTCCCACCAACGGCAAATCTTGCGAAAATTATCTTTCGCAACAAGGCAATCAAAAAATAAATGACTTGACGATTCCGTGACGCTACCACAAACGGGACAAAGAATAGACGGAATATCTATACCTCTCCGGGATATATTAAGACGGGTAGGCAAACAATCCATTCTCACCTTCCACGCATGAATGTTAACCTTTGAAAATTTTTTGGGGGCACCGCTTTTATCCATCGAGTTTGAGTAGACACTTTCCGAAAAGCTGATATCATCAAAAACCATTCTAAGCCGAAGCAACCGAGACTCACCCGAACCATCAAGCGTCAAATACCACCCTATCAGGCGTGACACCAGAACAACACCATTTCAACGTAAGTCGTCAAATCCTCAACCTGAATCTTGTTCCACTCCGCTTCTAGGAGCACGATGAAAAGACCAGGTCAAAGTCTCCTGTGACATTTTAGAAGCACATCGACAGTCTTCTTCACTTCCAGCGCATAAAGCCGAGTGAAATCTTTGTTCAAAACCAAGGTCCTCCATGCCACAAATCCTTCCAAAAATAAGTATCCGCACCATTGCCAAGCTTTTTCTGCATAAAATTATTTAAGCGTATACCTTTTATCTTCAATGTTTCCACCTAACCTATATCCTTAGGCAACACACCCTGACAAGTTAAACCCACTTCCTAGAATTGTGTTGTAAAACTGATACGGATGCTCAAAGTAGCTAGGGGTTTAGGATGACCTACACAATTTTAATCCGTCAACTAGTTTTATTACGATTTATCGGCATGTATAAATACCGGCATATCACGGGTTTGTTTTCCAATAATACGCGTGTACTAACTTATATGCCTTACTACCTCGATCTAACCTAGGGTCTTGTCTACCACTAGTCTTAATAGTGATATTGGCAAGTCTGTCTACGTAAGGTCACCGCCAACAAGAATATACTAAGATTTGCACTATAAAGCAATAAAAGGGCTCGTAAGCTTGTATAATCTAGCAATAAAATTAGGGGCCGTTTGGTTTGTTGTTAGGAATCACAATGGGTATCAGATTTGGTATGAGATAAAATTACAATGGATATGAAAAAATGTATGATTACGATTGTTTATGTTTGGATGACAAAATATGGTATGCAAAAAGTGTATAGATATTTGAATTTTGTAGTGGAAATGAGATGGGCCCACGGAATGGATTTCATAGACACCAAATTGGTAGGTAATGAGTCTATGGTTATGATATACTCATTTCATTCCTGAACCCACTAAACAAACATCTTTAATTACTATGAAACCCATAATCCCATTCCCATTCCCATATACCCATACCAAACGCACCCTTAAGTCATAAGCATATAAACAAATACTTTATGAGTAGGATGGATGGGGGGTGTGAGGTAGATTTGGGGGTGGGGGGAACTTCGGGGATGTCGGAGGTGTATAAAAAAAACACCCAACCAACCTCCATCGAAACCCCCCCCCCCCCCCCCTTAAAGCCGTGCCCCAACCCAAACCACAAACCAGAAACCCCTCCCCCCAAAACCCCCCACGAAGACCCACCAAGCAAACCCCAACCAACCCCAATCCCATTTAATTCCTATTGCACAAGAACCCCCATTTACTCAATTTTCATACAGTACAATACCTGTCGACCACTCCACATTCACTGAACGCACGTCCCAAATTAAGGGGATATAAAACATGTGATAATAAATATTAATATATTTACCCAGGTGTTGAATTTTTCATAATCGTATGAAACTACAATTAATCAAAGATGAAACCGAAAGTATTGGGAAAGTTTTTAGGAAATGGTAACAAACCCTATTTTACAGAAAGAAGGCACAAAAAAAAAGACTTAAAAGAAAAACAACCAAAAGCAAAAACATCCTATATAACCAACCTCAATACCACCAATATCAATACCAACCAAAAACTAATAAACTTTATGTTACAAGTGGCAATATTTTAAAATAAACCAAAAAAACACGTATAACCACTATAATAAGAATGAATCACTAAACGAGTAATTCATTAGCGGGATAATTTATTTTTACAAACAAGAAAAAGCCCCGGATTCCATAGTTTCCGGAACGAAGGAGGGGCCCTCCACCATATTTGGGTATGATCTCAACATGGGGAGGTACAAAGCCCATTTTTTAAGCTAGCTGCTCGCCCTTATATATATGTATTACCCACAATTTTCTATCTAATAATTTTAAATATCACTCCCCAAAACCTAAACTAATTGTTTCTTTTTTGTTTTTAGATTTATAACAATCATAACTCCTAATCAACGTCAATAGATAAAGAATCGTATTATAAAAATTTTAACGTCAGAGAAAAAAAAAACAACCGAGACTTATACTTAATGTATATTACCGTGTTTTTTCGGTAATAAAAAAGTAGGTTGTTCAAAACGGGTTAAAATGAAAAGTAGCTTGGTATTCTATAGCATTAACCCTATTTTTTAAGCACATTAGCAGGAGTTTTTGGTTAATTAGCCACATGTATTACCAGTATTAGGTATATCAACTATAAATTGGTGTATAACCTATCCGTATTAAGTGGTTAATCAATAATGACTTATTGGTAGTTATGTGAATAGATGATTCAATTCTCTGTAGATGTTGATCATGCAACGTTAAGGCTATAATGGGAAAGTATTGGTTGCGTGACTTATCGTCATTAAGCTCAATAATTAACACATAAACACAAACACCAACTACTAGCTTATGTAAGATTGTCCAAATATATTAAGTATATAGTCACTGACTGAAATATGTGTAGGTGAGAATGGTATACCCTTTCGTCTACTCCACCTAAGCATGTGGCTTTTTCCATAAGTACCCCCTTTCAAAGTCATCCCTTTAAAATATGCATGCCCTCATAAAGAGGATATATATGTAGGATATAAATGCAAGAATATCACCAATAATTTAACAAAAATACTATATGTTATATCAAGTTCTCATGATGCACCATTGGCTTATATAAGATACAACTATACAAGTGGATACCATGATGTCAAGTTTGTGATTTTTTATGGCCGAAAATAACTATCCAATAGGGATAAATCAGAACCCACTGATTGGGAAGTCGTGTTTACATGTATTTAGATATGATAATATAGTTTAAAAAAATTTGACACGTACGACTATAAAAATGACAAAGAAATTATTTCAAGTTAGATGTTAGTTTCGGTTGCAAGTTGCAACAGGCTAGTTTTGTTGTAAAACCACATATGGGCGCCTCCCTCTACCGTTACAATTAAGATGTTACTAAAAATAATTCTTGATTTCATGTGAGTTTTGCAAGCTCTAACATTAACGGTGTAAAATTTATAGTTACAACAAAGCACAATTAAGTTCAATAATGATAAATGCTGGCTTAGTCTAACATTAAGTAACATCCGTATTAGCATTATTGTTCTTTTTGTTTCTTTCATAAGGTTTATAACTACAAGAGATATGTTTATATTAGGGCCGATCACGGTCTAAAAACCAGACCGAAAGACTTTACCTCATATATAAATTTCATATGAAGTAAAATAATGCAAAGGTATTTTAGGTCTTGGACTTCCACAAACGTTTAGATTTAGCTGTAGTCTTTGAGAAAGAAAACAAGAAGAAAGGGTCAGAAAGGTAAATAGAAACGGTCAAATATAGATAATAAAAAGTCAACGGTGCTACCAATTCCAACGACAACACAAGACGTTAAATAAGATTCTCCCAAAAACATAAAAATACGCGTTTAATTGCCGGATCAATTCTGCAACAGCCACATTTCATACGATATTTGATTTTGCCACTTTACTTAACGTATTTAAGAATTGTGACATATATATTTCTGTAATCTTTAAGCTGTAAATTTTTTTTATTTTTGTAAAACCGCAAATTTTCACATCTTATCTCACAAAAACAAAATGAAAGTATTTCATTCTTTAGAAGGTTGACATAACCAAATCAGCGTTATTTACATCAAGCAAGATCTCAATTTCAAACTTCTCACATTTTAATGATGACAGAAGTGTTTTACCATTATTTCATCCCTTAAACTTGGATAGTTAACTAATTTATTAGCTAGTGCTAAAGCGTGCATTGAATTTGGTCTAACTATCATGCTGTGATATAAAACAACAATTAGAACACATAAATCATAAATCTAATGTATTTTTCTTGCATGTCTAGATGAAGACACACTATTTTGATCAACAACATTTTTTCTCATTTTCTAACAATGTAATTTTTTTTATTTTTTTTAACAGCACTTTATTAAAAAAAACTAGCAAGAAGCTAGAAGAATTACAAAGTTACAAGATGAGGATTTTGTGCATTGAATTTGGTCTAACAATGTAATTTGGTATATCTAACTCAGAACATATTTATCACGTTGTTTCTACATCTATAAGTGCATTAAACAATCGGGCATTACGTGTAAGTTAACATCAAGATTAATGACACATAGTAATCGCAGAAGTATAAATGAAATGGCATAGCTCTAAATCAAGAGTAATTATTTATGTCATTTTACATGAAAGAGATGCAACAAAAGTTAGTTTAAAGATGGAATTCTTTACCATCTCATGTTTTCATGGACACCTCCATTCTACACATGCCAGCCACCACCCTCTTTACATTAACAACTCTATGCTTTAGACCATCTTAATTATTTGTATAATTGAAACCTTTTTGGACAGCATAGAGATATTAATTTTGTATTTAGTATTTGGATTAGAATCCTCTAAAGTTGAGTCAAACATGATACATCATGTTCACCAATCACAAATAAGTTAATTGCATAAAA